>CM064508.1:20348494-20573494 GCA_032716605.1 Paralithodes platypus | reverse complement strand
ACATCCTAAGCGACTCTACAAAATTCCGGAAAATCACCCGTAACCCCACCGAAGAAATAAAGCGGAAAACCAACACCACCATCACCGCCAATAACGCAAAGACAGGAGGGATCCACCTTAAAAAAATCATCGGTGACTTCTCCCCTGGGTACGCTTACGGCACAGTCAAAACCCACAAACCAGGTAACCCCCTTAGCCCCATCATCTCCCAGATCCCTACTGCCACCTACCAAATTGCCAAGACTTTGAACAAACTTCTAACCCCCTACACCCCCAGCCAGTACAGTCTTTCCTCGTCAGCTGAATTCCTGGAGATTTTAAGAGATGCCTCCTCTACTGACGACCATATCATCGCCTCCCTAGATGTAGAAAGTCTCTTTACCAACGTGCCTGTGGACCGCACCATTGAGCTCATCCTACATCGAGTCTACCACTGCCCAGACAACACGCCCTTAGACCTCCCAGAAACAGCCCTGAAGACGTTGCTGGAAATATGCACCAAAGAGGCGCCCTTCACCCGCGAGGTGACATGTATCAGCAATTGATGGTGTGGCAATGGGCTAGGAGTCCTCTTTGCCAATTTTTACATGGGCACCATCGAAGAAGAGCTCCTGACTACCAACCGCCCCTCCGTCTACTGCAGATATGTGGACGACATCTTCGTGCGTGTGAAGGACCCACAGGAGCTACGTGACCTTCAACAACGATTCATCGCCTCTTCCAGTCTAAACTTCACCTTCGAGGAGTCCCTCAACGGTCATCTCCCTTCCTTGATGTCCTCGTAAACAACAACAACACCTCAGGCTTTACCACCACCCACCAACAACGGATTATGTCTCAACAGCGAAAGTGAATGCCCCCAGCGATATTTACGATCCACCATCGCCGCCTACGTCAGGAGAGCCCTATCACACTGCACCTCCTGAAACTCACAAGGAACTCGAGAGGCTCACCCAGGTGCTTGTAAACAATGGGTACAGTAACTCGGACATCGCCCACACCATCAACAAACACCTTGAAACATGGTACAACAAAACGACATGCCTACTAATACAAACACTGAATACATAAAAATTTACTATAAAAACCACATGTCCTCAGATCACAAAACAGACGAAAACATAATGAGAGACATTATCAGCAACAACGTTAAAACTACGAACCCTGACCAACACCTTAAACTCACCATATACTACAAATCGAGGAAAACATCACAACTAGTCATTCGCAACAGCCCGGCTACCGCTAAGAAACCGTCACAAGAGGACCATGTCATATACCGACACACCTGTAACTGTGGACCTCACACTTATGTCGGTTTGACAAGGACTCGTCTGTCACGTCGCCTTACCTTCCACCTTCAAGCCGGAGCTATCAAGGACCACTACCACACATCCCCCACACCATCAGGAACTCACCAGACCCGACTTAGATAAACACACCTCTATTCTTGATAAAGTAATAGACTCACGCCGCCTATTCATTCTTGAAGCTATATATATATACAAACATACCAACCTACTTTAAACACACAAGTGGAATACAGCCAGATCCTACCCTCGGCACGCCCTTCCACAGCGAGGCCCCCCATGATGCCCCCAGGAATGCCCCCTCCACACACGCAGATGAACGACGCAGAGGCCCCGCCCACTCCTGCGTCCAGCCAGCCTACCAGAGCTAGTCTTAGGTTAGCCAACCAGCGTGCAGCTAGCACACAATAATCCCTCTCTTGATCTTGTATCGCCTATATAAACTCGACTTATCACCTTCTAACTTCACTTCTCCTTGATAATGATGGCTGCGCCCATTGAAACGTCGGAACCATTTGCAAACCTCCTTTACCAACTTCCTGAAAATACCAGAAAAACTATACGAAAAATTGAGAGTATCAATAAAAAACTCAATAATGCAAACTGTGCCTATTATTTTAATCTCACCTGCCTGAAAGAAAATATCCTCCCTGGCTACACTAATATGTATATATATATACCGGTATATATATATATATATTATATATATATATACAGTATATATATATATATATATATATATATATATATATATATATATATATATATATATATACATATATGGTATATAAATATATATATATATATATATATATATATATATATATATATATATATATATATATATATACCGTATATATATATATATTGTCACATTCCCCTGAACTTATGTAACCTCAGTTCAGTTGTATGTGTGTTATAATAAATTACATAGGTTTTGTTAAACTGAGGGAGAGCCATGTTTTTTCTCTCTCTCTCCCTGCATCCTTCGTGTCAGGGTGGTGACGTCATGGTTACCATGTGATGGGCCTTGTAGAGAGGCTAGCTATCTCTTTAGCTGCCATGAGTATAACTACTTCTTTTGTTCAGGCCTTGGGGGATTATTTCGTTTATCAGAAGTTTGCACAATGATGCCTTATATTTACTTGATTACTTTTGTATAGTTAATGAGAGCCTAGGAGCTTAAAATAATTGTTGAGTCTAGCAATTTCTGGAGCCCTCCTCCCCTCCTGGGACTCTCGAGTCTCGTGCTCACACCGTCACACGATCGTCACTCGTGAGACAGATGCCATACTGAGCACATGTGCTGTGTGGGCTGTCACAGGCTTGCCTATAGTTCCCTTGTTAACCGCATTTACCATCTTGTTTCTTATTGCATAGTAGCAGGGCAAGTTTGGGAGTCATTTAACCTAACTTTTAGTAATAGAACTTTATTATTTTGCATACAGGAGTTTTCTGCATTTGTTAGAGATACTGCATTTATTTTCCCTGGCAATCTAGAGTATAAGCTTCTACTTTTATTCTTCCATGTCGTTTCCATTATTTTATATTTATGTGTGAATATTATTCCTGGTTTATATCTCTAGTGGTTTGAGGATTGGCCTGTTTACTTAGTTTTTGGTAGGCCTTTGAGGAACGGGGTTGTTGGGTGTGTGTGTAGGCCTGCAGTGCCATAATAGGCTACTGTCTTTTTCCCTTCCACCACACAGCATCCTCTAACTCGGGCCTTAGTTAACCCTTTAACACCTAACGAGCGGCCTAGGCGGCAATTTATATGTACCGCCCAGCGGGGTGTTTTTACCCTAAATAGGGTTGTTTACTGATCATTTTCATGCCTAAATAAGACCCAGAGCGTAAAACAAGTATCTATCCCTGAAAGGGCATAAACAGAGCTTTCCAATGACACCCCAACCATCCTTGTATGACCGCTAGTTTTCTTGCAATGATCGCGCAACACGAGTGCAAAAACCATGTAATTAGGTAGTTTCCCTACATAATTTCCTGTGTAGCGAGTGCGTGAGGGTGGGGGAGGGTGGGATTCATGTCAGTAGGTCCGCCGCGGTGGTCTGGAGCAGTCATACGCTTGCTCCTCTCCTGCCACCACTTATCTCTCTCTCTCAGCAACATTACGTGCTGAAAATGGCACACGACATAAGTTGTGAACCGCCACTTAGTCCAAATTTCTTTCACACGACATAAGTTGCGCGCCGCTAATAAAGGGTTAAGGGGTGGCAGCCAATCTTCAACCTACTAAGATATCAACCCTTGTGCCTTGTTTAGTTTTAGCAGCAATACATGGGGTGCAGTCAGGGACTAGGGGTGGAGCCTGTTACTAGGTGAGGTTGTCCCCATTGTACTCGGTTGTATTGAGCTAACCCCAGATGATTTTGTAAGGGTTAAGTCATTAAAGTTGTTCACCCCTTACAACACCACCGCCGAGCTGTGCTGAAGAGAGCCAGTCAGTGTATTATTAGGACATAGGCTAGGGAAAATAGGCTTGGCATAGAGGTTTATGCACTGGACTTTCCATGGTTTTTGCTCTGTATTGTTCCTAATTCCTAAGCGATTGGGCATGATATAGAATGTTCTGGGAGTCTAGTAGTGGTATGGTTAGGTAATATTTGGGCAGTTAACCCTTAAAAAGCGGCTCGCAACATAAGTCGAGTTGAAAAAACTGGCAAAAAACGGGTGAAAAAAGGGTTGAAATCGAGTGAAAATGGGTGGGATAGTAATGATCCATACGTCCGACATCTGTGGCCTCCCGGCCCACACTAACTCCAGTTCCCCCACCGCGCGTGAGGATGACAGTGTAACCAATAGTTCGCTAAAAGTGAGCAAGGTAGCAAAATCAGCTAAACTTCCATCTTCGAGGTAACACTGTCAGTGCTCCACGAGTGCTACGTAGCTGTATGTGGCGTCATTGTGTAGCGATTTCCACCTAGTTTTCGGCGCAATACAGTTCCTTTCATACTGATGGTTGATATAGCAGTCAGAACGGCCCGGAAAGGCCCAAAACGGCCACAGAGCACCCGCTAGAGGAGGGTTAAGAATAACCTTAGAAGTTCTCTTACATACTACACGCACTGTGGACTAGACTCGGGGACAATAGATATTTTTGTGTCGCTTGTTACTGCTTTGGGTAGGCCATACGTTGGATCTCGATTTTTGTAAGGGAAAATTGATTTTTTGTTTTTTGTCTTAAAATATTCCTTGGGAAAAACCGGTATCTACGACACCCCCCCCCCCCCCCCCGATATAGGAGAAGGTTGGGATGACAACGTTGTCACCGGTCCTGATAACTGTAAATTTTGTTGTTTTAGCTGTGTCACCATTCGAGATCAATCCCTCAATATCTTCACCGCCCCCCCCCACCACCTCCTCCCTCTCTTCCCGCTAGCCATAATAATAATAGCCATAATCGTATATATACTATAAAATAATCGTATATATACCAACAGTTACCCCTAGAAGTACAGTAGTTTTCTATGGACGGTGCACAACCTATTTATCAGGGGGGTCTAATGTAATTTTCGCGTAATTCGTAAATATTATACTATGACATAATGTCTTGAACTTTCAAATGCCTGTATCTCAGTAACACATTTTCGACGTTTGGGATGCTTTTATAGTCTTATTTAGTGTCAGATGTTGGTGTTTTGATGGAAACCGATGTATTATGCCTGTATAAACAACATAACGTAACTAGATTTTGGATTTTGGCTATAGTATTTCCATAATGGACATTATTTATTTAATATTAGGTGAACAAAAAATGAAATAATATAAAGAATAAAATTAGTACTTTCTACTCATAAAACACACTTTCTAACTACTATATTTGTTGAATACATACATTAGGGATGCATCCTGGGAGTTTCAAGTGATTTCAGCCAAAATTAGATATTTTGCCGATTTAAAAAAAAATGCCCTAAAATAAACAATAAAAAGTAAAATCCAAACAAAAACAAACAAAAAAACTGGAGAATATGGAGAATACTACTACTAACTATACTAACATCAAACATTTGCCAAATGTTGGCAATTCTTAGATTTCGTCTCCAACGTATGGCCTACCCTTAGAGCAAAGAGAAAGATAACCATTTTTCCTAGAGAACCTGCGTGTCTTGGTGTTTGAGTCAGATATTAAGAGCGTGTCTGTTGCAAGGTAGTACGGTGCTGTGGGCTAGTCTATTGGAGCATCTGGTTGCCCAGGCTCCCCTCGTGACAAAATATATATATATATATATATATATATATATATATATATATATATATATATATTTTTTTTTTTAATGCCTTACGAGCGGGCGGGTCAGTTTTTTCCACTACGCGCCCAGTGGGTGGTTTTACCATAAATCGCCTTGATTCCATGCTCTTTTTCATTCATAAACAAGAGCCAGAGCGTAATACAATTATGTATCCCAGAAAGGGTGTAAATTGAGCTTTTCAATGACACCTGAATTATCCTTCTACGATCACTGGTTGTCTTGCAACGATCGTGCAACCGAAGGGCAAAATCGCTAAAATACGGTCATTTCGTTACATAATTACGTGTGTAGCGAGGGAGGGAGGGTGGATGTGTGTGGATTAGAAGTCAGTAGGCCCACGGCGGCCGTGGCGAGCGGTCATGAAGTAACCTACGCTCCTCCCGTCGCTCGTCTCTCTCTCAGAGCCAATATTGTGCTAAAATTGCACACAGACTAAAGTCGAGCCCCGCCACATAGTCCAGATTTTTAGATACGGACTTAAGTCGGGCCCCGATGGTTAGGGGATATATATATATATATATATATATATATATATATATATATATATATATATATATATATATATATATATATATATATATATATATATATATATATAAACTATATATATATATATATATATATATATATATATATATATATATATATATATATATATACAGTATATATATATTTATATATATACTGTATATATATATATATATATATATATATATATATATATATAATTATATATATATATACATACTGTATATGTTATAGACTCCCATTTTAACTTACGTAACCAATAATATTCCTTGCTTACATACTTACAGGGAGTATTTGTATTATAACCTTTCATACATGTATTCCTATTATAACAGCTTAGATATATTTATCATTGTATTTCTTATATTTTATAAACATAGTGTAGTTTACAGGAAAATCCACAATGTATTCAGTTGACCTTTCAGAGGAATAGGTCATGGGAATCACTAAGATCATCATATCGAGAGTTGCCTTCTGTCACGTGAGCGGATCATGGATAGTGGTGTGATATGGGTGTGATTGAATATTTAAACCACACCCCGTTAGGTAATCTTGGCGGGTACTGGTTAAGAGTTATGTAAGATACCTAATGTATGGTAAGACATCATTCAGAGTGCGTAACCAGATGTGATATAAGGTTGAGATATTGACAGAAGAGGCAGAGATAAGACCCCATCACTTGTTGACGATAAAGGGGTCAAAGGTCAGTCGTGATTGTGAAAGCCAGACATTTATACTTATTACTTGCTACTTAAATATTTAATTCTATATAGTACTTCTGAATAAGTCTTAAGTTATTAATCATTAAAGCAAATGTGAATTTTACTCAAGTTTCAGTTTCCTTATATTATATCTGTAAGGCCTGATGGTATTATATATACACTTACTTAATTATTATTGGCCGTATGACGGGATGGTGGCAGTCCTTGGAGGGTTAATTAATCAAGATAACTGTAATCTTTAGCAACCATGATATGGTGGCTTGCGTTGGTCCTGTAAATCCAGGCATCACCCACGGGTCTGTAATTTGACCGCAAACACTACTAAGTATTAATGCAAGTCACTGATAGTCTGAATATTAAATAATTTCACTTATTACATCTGGCGAGAGTGGAGCAGATTGGCTGGCGAAACTGGCAACTGGCACATCATCGCGCCGTCGTGCCCTACAAGTTCGGAGCGTGATCGAGTTCATCCCATTGAATGTGCAGCGGATTCCTGTGATTCTTCAACTAAAACTGCAGGAGGGAGTCTTCAAGGAAGGAAGGCCTCCGTGTGGCAGTATTGGTCATACCTTGGAGGATCAAGTTCAGGAGGAGGACGCTGTTGGGATGAGACACTATCGAGCCGGAATATCCAGTTGGTACGTCTCCCCAGGCACTCACCCAAGATCAACCAACTCTCATCGCCTTGCCTGGTTCAGTCTTGCTTGAGGTTTGAGAGAGTGTGAGGATACCTAGCTGTTGCAGACACATAGACGAGGTAACGTGTTCATCCGACTTGGAGGCTTTAAGTGATTCAATATTAAATGATTACAGTCTTTAATTCAAATTTCAATCTATAAATCAATTTTGAGTTTAAAGTTTTCACTGTTTTTTAATAGTTTTGTGCAAAATAGGTTGTATCATTGGTGATTTGGGACGTAAATTGTTAAGCGGTGAGTTAGACAATATTTATCTTTTATCTTTGAAGAGTTGATTTATTATATGTTTTATCAAGTTGAGAATTCCCTATGTCATTTAAACGTTTGTTTAAGAAAAACCCTAAAAATCCCGCAGTCGAGTCAGATGACCCTGAATTGTCTGATATAGCTGAAGAGGATAGCGGCGACGATTTTTAGGACGATTTTTCGGACGATAGTATTGAACATTTATATACGGAGGTTGTTGATTGTCCGCTAAATCATGGTAAATCATGGGAAGCACCTATATATGCAAATGTTAATGAGAGTTTGTTGAGAAGTGGCACTTCTCGTGACACCACCCCAACCTATTTAGAACCTATAACAACCTCAGTTCCTTAGCCTTCTATAAATCAAGTGAAGATGACTGGACCTGAACCACAGAGCTTCCATTTAAATGTTGTACATGGTCAGGCAATGAAGCCGTTCACTGGTTTGGAAGAGCACAGAAATATCTTCTCAGTTTTGGATGACGTGGATACGGAGATCGCGGCCAAAGGTATCACTCTAGAGAGGGCCGAAATTTACATTTTTTGCTTGAAAATTGACAAGGGAAATACCCTAGCAGATTATCTAATGGAGTGCGATGATCTTATCAATGCCAAGACTTACGATGAGTTCAGGGTAGAGTTTCTAGAGAAATTTGGTTCATCAGCCAAAGGCGCATTTGCGAAATTCCATGACTTCGCTGATCTGCTATTGAAGCGAAAGAAAAATTAGTGTGTGGACACATTATTCGCGTAGTGTTCACAATTTGCAAATTGCGTGTCGCATGACCTAATTTACCACACCTGGTTTGAAAATAGTAATATATCACTAGAGCATCTGAGTAAGCTGTTAGGCTATGTCATGTTAGTTAGTGCCTTGCCAGAATCCGTGAAACCGATCGCTAGGAGGATTGAATTTCCGCCTACGATGTCTCTCAATAAATTCACAAAGGAGCTGCGGAAATCTTGTGATACGAGCGGTGTTACCACCTATCAAATTCAGTTTTCGTGTGCTCACGTTAGGAATTCCTTACCTGTTTCCCCAGTTCAATCTGGGCCTAAGCAGAATCAATCTAAATATTCCCAACCTAGTAAAAAGTCCCAGGCTAGTGCTCTTCCCAAAAACCAGAAACCCCCACAGGTAGGTCAGAGTAGACAAAGTTACAGCGCTCATACATGGAATTATCAGTCATTCCGGTGTTAGGGCGGCGGTGGCCATAGAGCGCGAGCATCTGGCGGCGGTCAGGGCGCCCAGGTCCCGGCGATAATGGGCAGTGGCGCTGGTGGTTAAAACAGGGATGTTATGTGTTTTTATCGTGGTATACGGGGTCACATTGTTCCTCGTTGTAACATCAAAGCCAAAGAGCTATATGAATATACGGCGGGTAAGTCGCCTTTCTGTCGTAGATGTAAGACAAAACACCACCGGACCGGAACTTGCCTGGAAGTAAAGGTAGATGTAGGTGATTGGAAGGCGACTCACCCAAGATTGGGGAAGCCTCCGATCGAAGCCAAGCAAATCAAACAGAAGGGATAATTGTACACAGACTCCGAAACTCCCTACTTTAATGATAAGTGCGCTCATGCAATCACCTGACTCGTTAATTATGAAGTCGTATGTAAATAATGCAGCTATAAGTGTTTTAATTGATACAGGTTCTCCTGTGAACCTCATGTCTAGCTCTGCATTTAACAGATTGAATCATGATGATTCGTTAAAACTTGAATTTCCGGATGTTAATCTACAGAGTGTTTCAGGGGATAATATTTGAATTTCGGGGGTTACGTAGTTACCGATGGAATTGCATGAGGACTTCGATTTAATGACGGAGAAAATGTACCTTGTGGATGGGTTAAACATTTCATCAGACCTTTTGTTGGATTTTAAGACAATGAGGGAGAGAATTTGTTTAGTAATTCCCGAGATGAATGGTGTATCTGTTAACGGTACTTTCATTGAGACATCATATAGTACTCCAGAGGTTTTACAATTTGTTTCAAGGGATATACGTAAGAGTAAGTCGAGCGTTGTGAAAAGTAAGGGTAGTATGCCTAAGCGTCATACATCTGGCAGTAAGATAACGGACAGCTGAAGCCGGCTGGACCCCGCAGCTTGTCATGTGGTCCCAGTCCCCGACATTAAATTGTATGATTATTTGGAGCAATCTATGAGAGATTCTGATATTCTCATTCACTGTAATACTATCACTGAACCGCATGCTGCGAGGGTTGTTGAAGTGTATGCAAACAATCTTAAGAGTACAGTAAATTCTATTGTTTTATTGCCCGACACTTCGGCTATTAAAGGTATCACGTTCGCGCAGGCGCTTCATGAAGTGGATGACAATAATGTTTTTCGGACTCTCATTTTAAATGCCACAAAAGGCTTAATGAAATTGTATGCGGATACAAAATGATGTACTGCTTGTTGCGTACCTTGTAAATTTGAAGAAATTAATTCTCTTACTGTGGCTTCAGTGCGCACAGAAAATTATCCTGTGATGGATGATAGAATGTGTAAGATTTGTGAAGATTTACAAGGTACTGATTTTCCTGAGGCTCAGGGTCCGCTTAAGGCGTTATTGAGGGAATTTATTGAATCCGTACATTTAAAGGGGGATGCTATGGGTTTTACTGACATTTTGGACCATAAAATTGTGTTGAGCGACAAGAACAAAAAAACGATATACCTTCCAATGTACCGCCTATCGCACAGTCAGCGTGAGTTGGCTGATAAACATGTTTCAGATTTACTTTCTCAAGACGTAATTCAACCTTACACGTCGCTGTGGCGGTCACCTCTTTTCTTAGTCCCGAAGAAGGCCAAGGGAGAGCTTAGGGTAGTGGTAGATTTTAGAAGACTTAATTCCATCACTGAAACCGATCATTTTCATATGCCGGCGATACCGGAAATTCTTGCAAGTTTGGGGACTAAAAAATTTGTTTTCTCTACCCTCGATCTTTCGAGTGGTTTCCATCAGATCGGTTTATCACCGGAATCAAGACAATATACAGCATTTAATTCTCCCTCCGGTACTTTCGAATACAAGCGTTTGCCTGTATGGGGCTTTAGAAACTCATCTGCGATTTTTCAGAGATTAATGAATAATGTTTTGGCATGTTTGATCTACCATAATGTTTATGTATACATAGACGATATTATAATTTGTTCTAGAACAATAGAGGAACATCTTATTGCACTGAGAAATATACATTCTAAATTAAATGAGGCAGATTTAAAAATTGAAATCAGTAAATGTGAATTTTTTAAGAAGAAACTTTCATTTTTGGTTCATGAATTAACTCCGAACGAAGTAAATACCACTGTCCAGTTAACAACTTCTATCACTAATTTTCCAACAGCCACTAACGTAAAACAGTTACGGCAATTCCTGGGTCTCTCAGGATATTACCGTGCCTTTATAAGTAATTATGCAGCCATTGCAAAGCCTTTATATATTTTACTTAAGAAAGACGCTAAATTTTTATGGGGAGTTGAACAAAAGGGATCTTTTACTGAGTTAAAAGCCAGCTTAACATCACGACCAACCCTTGCCTTCCCTGATTTTAAGAAACCTTTCTTTATTAATTCTGATGCGTCATATAATGGGTTTGGGGCTTTTCTTTTGCAGTATGACGATAGGGATCTCTTACGGCCGTTAGGATTTGCTAGTCGTTCTTTAAAACCAGCAGAACAGAATTATTGTGTTACCGACTTAGAAGGTGCAGTGCTAATTTGGGCGTTGAATACTTTTCGTGAGGTGATATATGGATATGAGGTAACTGTTTGGACAGACCATAAGCCTCTAATTAAATTGTTCGATGATAAACTTCTAACGGGTAGACATGCCAGGTGGAAGTAGAGTTTAGCATCATACAATCCTACGTTATTATACGTTGAAGGCAAGCTCAACACAGTTGCCAATGCGTTATCAAGGAATCCTGTTTGTTTAATTTCTGTGAATGCGCTAATATGTAGTAAGAGTATTGCGTTAGACCAACGTAAAGATATTTTATGGGGTAAAGTTATTCTTGCTTTAGAATCGGGTGATTTTAGCGATACTGTTCCAGTCATCCCGATGTAGCAGGTTTTTATTATTTTAATTTTGAAATGCATGAAGGTTGTTTGTACAGGAAATGTGATATAAATGACAGAGTAATTTTACAACTCGTCATCCCGGATTCACAAGTTAGTACATTATTACCTATTCTACATGGTCATGATACAATTGGGCATCCTGGGAAGCTTCGTTCGTTGAAACAAGCACAGAGAAGTTATTATTGACGAACAATGAAAAAGGATATAGATAGGTATATTGGCTGTTGTTCAACATGCACCACTATTAAACCTAAACTGAGCTTGGAGGCGAAAATCGGGGAATATCCGATTCCTGCGTATCCTTTCGATGTGGTTGCTATTGATTTAATAACACTTCTGTTGACTTATTCAGGTAATCAAAATGTGATGCTTACTATTTGTCACTTTTCACGGTATGTTGTGTTATCGGTGTTGCAGGATAAAGAGGAGAAATCGGTTAAATTTTTAGCGGACGTTGTGCGTAAATTTGGTTGTCCTAATACAATTATAACTGATAATGGTACAGAGTTTTGTAATTCTAGTATGACGAAACTATGCGATGAATATACTATAGATCATGTCACTGTCCTCATTCACCCAATCCCAATGGCTTAGCTGAACGCGCTAATCAGTTCCTTATCCGTGCACTTCGCGGGTTATTACTAAATCGTGATACGAGCACTTGGGATTCCGTCCTTCATTTTGCAGAATCTACACTAAATTATTCGATAAATTCCTCGATTGCGGATTCGCCATACTTTATTGTTTTTGGCAGAGATGTGAGACTTCCTCATAATTCGTTGGTTCAGTCAAATTCTCCTGTTTACAACTGCGATGATTACGTTTTGCATTACTTGAATCATTTTCGGTCTATTTATAAGACCTTACGCAGTTCTCTGTCGAAATCAAAGGAAGACATGATTAATGTAGCGAATAAACGTAAGAGGGATGTTAATATCGATGTAGGTGATCTTGTTTTCTTAAGATAATTTTACGCTAAAGATAAATTACAACCTGTTTTCGAGGGTCCCTACTGTTATAAAACACTTAGAAAAGGGCGTTGAGAAAAGGGCTCATGTGAATAATTTGAAACGTGTAATACGCAATCTACCTGGCTACGAAGATATTTCTGTGGAACACAAACCGTTGAGTCCGAGGGATATTAGGGGACGTAAACGGCCTAAAAAGACAAGCGTTGCTCATAAATATAATTTGAGGCCGAGTAATGTTGCTTTTGTTAAAGAGGGAATAATTTTGTAGCTCAATGGTGGGTTGACAGTTTGGTTATGAATTTGGATTCATTTTACATGTAATTTTTTGTATTCATTACATTCTTTTTTCTAATTTGGTCATGATTCCTCAGATGGGTGTCGAAGGGAGGACTGTGGTGCGCTTCCTGGTATTATGGATATTGGGATGGGTGGTTGGACGGCTACGAGCTGTCACCACTAGCGCAGACAACCCTTCCGATCACACTTGTTCAGGGATGATTTTGAGGCCACGAGGTGATGTGATTTTAGTATCTGATGTAGTAGGATCCTACGTGGATATGTTATACTTATATAAGATTAAACATAGTTGTGGTAATGTTGAGGAGAATGTCATAATTACGAGGGATATTTTGGATAATTTGCAGGAATTGACTAAGCACTTTAATACTCAGGCTGTGGACTTATTTCATTCAATGCGCTGGAAATTGTCAGTTGTGCAGTCTGAGGTGGATCATATTTTTCGTAATGCAGAACCTGACTCACTCTCTCACCGAAAGAGGAATTGATTAATATTGGTGATAAACTTCTTGGGGGCTTGTTTGGCCTTGCCACTGAGGATGATCTTCAGTCGGTGGAGAGTAAAATTGAGGATCTTTCTGTTTATTTAGAGAAACCGGACAGGATGTGAAATAACAGGGTTGAGTAGGCCCCCCCCCCCCCAGACCAACTTCCTAATAGCAACCATCCAGGACAGCAGGAGAAATAGGAGAAGACAACAACAGGAGAAAATAAGAAAACACAAGACCCGACTAGCTACCCCGGCTTTAACTCCTGCTGGGATAAGCCAGTCTACCCCTTTTCCCTGATCTGCCCATGCTCTACATTCCGGGGAAATAGGTTAGTCTGCCCAAGAAAGGAGTTCGAGCCCTGGCCACTCACAGGGGCCCCAGCTCCTTCAATAGCAGAGGCCGGAACATCTGCCCGAGGCATATCATCGGTTCCAGCCTGACTTGAAGCATAGTGAAGAAATATTTATGCAAGTTGAGCACCAAGAACCTTCCCAATATCGGTACAAGTGGAAATCTCAGTTACCCCCTATTGTACCCCCCCCCCGGGAAGACTGGAAATAATGCAGAAGAAGTGACCAGGAAGAAACCTATGGCCTGCAGAGTAAGAAAAGCCATATACCACGATAGACTGGAAATAATATATTACATCACCATAATGCCCTCTAAAAATAGGGGGCCAATATCAAGAGATTAAGAATCTCCATATGTATAAATAAATAACTACCATGTATTTTTAGATTAAGAATTACCTTCACCATAGCCAAAACAACGATATCCACATGTCCCTATGAAATTGAAATACACCAAATTGAACATTCAAAATAAACCATATATAGCCTAACTATAACTGAAGGAAGTTAAGCAACTCCTATTGTATCTCTCTCCTGGTAAAGCCGGTAGCGGGTAAAAACAATCTAGTAGACTTGCTTCATCCCACGTCCATCCCGGAACCACCTTCCCCTGCACCTGGAAAAGAGGCAGTTCCCTTTGACGTCCAGCTCTACCGTACCACGAGAGGCAGCTCCCCTTGACTTCCAGCCTTGCGGAAACACGAGTCCCTGTCGACCAGATTCTCGCTCAAGGCTCCTTCTACCCTTTACCCTAAGTGTCTCTTGACTGTATTAAGTTGTGGCAATTCGTTGTGAAGGCAAGGTAAAATATGAGAGTATTCCATGTATAATTAATTAACTCTAGATCTGTGCCCAAGATCTATCGTGAATCTTTGTTACCATGTGAAATAATAAATTTGTATCCGTACAGTGATTATTGAAGTACGAGATATTGTCAATCTAGTCAGTGTTAATCCTTCAGAAACTTAAAATACCCACACGCTTCATATTCATATTTCCTATGTGTTAATTAGTCGGTTTACTCTCAGATTTTCCTCATATGTGTTTATTATTATTTGTGTATCTATGTCGAAGTCAAAGTGTATAATGTGAACTAATTCCCTTCTTAAACCTTACATCTACCTAGAACCTACGCCCAATTTCAGGATTCTTGTATCCACTTAATCACCTACCAGAGAGATTTATAATTCCTTTTACCTTATTTGAAAGTCAAGACCCCTTTCCGTTGAGTTAGAATTAACTCTTTATCAAGATACCTGATCTCTATTAGTTCTTGTGAATAATCTAATACTATACATTACTCAGGTCATGTAATTCTTTTCACACCAATCTAGGAATTCAGAGTTTATATTCCTTTATCGATTCCCCCTACTATTTTGCTTTTTAGTAGTTCCGCGTCCTTTTAGGAATTTGTTGATTTATTCAACATTCCTTTCATGCCAGTTTTGGTATTTCATAAGTGCAACTTCGTTGTGTACGCCCAGTCGAGATAGTTACTTGTTAAAGTTATTTTCTCACGCTCGTTCATCTGCGTTTCTTAATTAGTTGGTTAATTTATCCCAATCTATATTAAATTATATTTTATCCATTCCGATTCAGTCACTATATTTATTGTGTATCTGAGTTCCACAACCCGTGTGATTTGACCTCATCTATGACCGAATATTATTTTTCATGTCTCGTGTGAGAGATTATTCGCAATAAACTCTTAAATAGTTGAATTCAGATTTAACTTGTCTTCCTTCCTAGAACATCATAAATTGCCTAACTTTAGTCCCTGATTTAATATCGCATTAAAACAAATTGTTATTTCCGGTAACCGCAGTCCACCTGAGCTATACCCCTCAGGGCGGCTTCTTTGATCTCTCACCTGAACGCGGCTTGGCTTCCTACCGTTTGCCACGCATTCACCCCTCGCAGTGAACGATACGTTTCACAGTCTCTCGCATCATTGTCGGAATACTTCACGTTAGATGCTTGACTCTCATAAGTATTATTATCAATGATTCTTATCCTGTGTATATATGTATCTGTTATGCTATGCATATTTTCATTCCTGTACTTCTGTGTAAGTGACTAGAAACTCATTGGAGAGCCACCTTGATTAACTCTCATCACCCACTATTCATTACTTACTCTCTATTTTGATATAATAGTCGAGTATAGTATCTGTATAATTCTACTATATGTCTATAAATAAATAAGAGTGTAATTTACCTTGTGTGTTTATTGTGTTTCTTGTTGCCTGATTGAGTATATAATTATCATATCTATTGCGCTCGATGTGTCCCTGTTGAGCTATATTCCAAATCTAACTATCCAAAACCCGGATTCATAATAGATAATACTGAAGCCTGTTGGATTGCAACCCGGCATAACATTGGGGGCAGCGGTGTCTCGATACGGCATACCAGCTTTTCTTGTGTTGATATTGATAAACTTGCTATTAGTCAATCAGCATCATCACACATCATGGCAACCAAAACGCTCGATATCCCGGCATTCAAGCGGGAGGAATATGACATCAATACATAATATATGAAAATAGTCAAATCGGTTCTGGACATGACGTTCAGGGACAAAGACGCTTTCAAGATTTACACAGTGGTGATGAAGTTAGGGAAATACGCAGCTAAGGAGTCAGGGTTTGTGCGTGACAATATGCCGGGGTTAACCTTGGCACAATTCGAGAGTTACATTCAAGTAGCTATCAACCCAGTACATTGGTCAGACCGTTGCGGACCCTAAATTTCACGAAGTTAAATATTCGGGAGATTTGGACGACACAATCAACCAACTGACCCAAATAGCCATAATCGTTTTCCCTGAAGAGACCGTAGCTCAAAGGCAGAAAATAGTATTCAAGGGATTAGTGAGAATTATGCCTGAACCAGTGGCAGATCATTTTTCCATCATTGAGCCTACCAATTATGATGATGATATGCCAGTCATAAGGCGTATTATGGCTCTGAGGAAAACCAGGGAACAGGACAAGATCGCTGTCATCAGTAAAGTGTTACGCTGGCCAGCTTGCCAGAATGTGCTCGTACTCGCTAGCGCTCGCCAGGGCAGTGAAATGGGCTATAATAATCGTAGAACGATGTTCTTTCTTTCCTAGTATTCCTGTTGTCACAGACAGATCAGTGGTGGTCTTTATTCTTGTCTGTGACACTTGGAAGTATTTTATATCAGTGATAGAGTATAAGATGTGTAGTGTGAAGTTAAGGAGAGAGAGAACGAAGGAGGCAGCGAGGTTGTATTGGGTGCGTGTGTAGGTACGTGTGCCTTCCTCGCTCGGGCGGTGGTTCCCACGCTCTTTTTGGCCGGCGGGCCTGGCGCGTCATAGGATGCCTGCTTTTCATGACATAGTGGTCTGTGATTGGGTGCCGCTGTCCTAGTGTTGGTGCTGGGGGGCTCCTGCCCGCGTGTCTCCTTAGAGCTTGGCATGGTGTGCTTGGTCCTAGACGTCCCTTGCAATCTGTCCCCAATCTTACCCCCTGTACTACTGTTTCTCTCTCTGAACTTCTTCTTTTCCATTACTTCTCATCTTTATTCAATTACTTATCCCTTCTGGTTCTGCATACGACTTCCATAGTCGGCCAGTCGTATTACCAGCACCAGTTCTCACATAGATGTTTTGCACTAGCTTTAGGGATTATTAGTCATAGTCACATGAGTCATATTATCATTGGGTGCTTCTAATTATTGAGTTGTTCTTTGTTACTATTTAATGCTAGACAGTGGAGGGTACCTTTGGTCGTTGTCTGAGTTATGTACATGGCAAGTCAGAGCCTGTACGACTTCGACGAAGCTAGGTAGCCTGTAACCCTTGTGCATATTTTTCCTTTGCGAGTGTAGCAGTATACAAGCGAAGGGCTTTTGCCTACACTTACTTGTATGCTTGCTACCTCATTTTGTTGACCTTTGTGGAGTGCCAGGGTAAGACCAGATACTTGAGATCTGGACTTACCAAGAGAGCCTCCTAGTCACTTAACGTAATATAAGGGAAATCAGTTCAAGGGGAGACAGTAGGCTACGAGCATGCTTGCTCTCTGCCTAGCCTCCTGGTACCTTTTATGCCGCTGCTAGACTTTATTAGTAATAAAGACAGCATTGTGTTTATTAACTTTAACTGTGTATGCTTTAGGAATTATTCACGTATTATTTTAGCCTAGGTTGATGCATGGTACACAACCCAGTATGGCTGTTACTTTGGCTAAGGAAGTACTGTTTTGAGTGGCTATTATTAGTGCTGTCACAGAGTTGTTGCACTCCCTTGTTATATATATATATGTATCCTAATTATTGGTCTATTTAAGATACACGCTTTGGTGTCCTGCCCCTGCATTATTTCTGTTCTATATTTGACGAACATCTTAGAGCATCAGACGTTTTCAGAAGATTCCATATGTTTGCTGTAGGACTAGACTTCCAGTGTTTTCATAGAACATTGAAGAGTTTAGTGTTGAGTTCAGACTCAAACTAAAGTTAACGTAAGCATATAATCCTTTATTAAATCTTATTATAGTTTATTTAAGCATTGTTATTACTTGAGAGCATTTTATTAACGTAAAGTACTCCTGTTGTGAGTAGGCTTTGCCGTCACCGGAAAGCCTTTGTAGAAGTGCACTAAAACCCAGTTAATTGATACCCCGTTATCCAGTAGATTAACTCTGGAGGGTTTTAAGTGTTTTGTTCACCGGCGTAATTGTTCAAGGGTTTGGAATTAGCGTACCGTTGTTGCAGATATAGCCTGTCATCTAGTCCAATATTAAGTGCCCTTGTTTATTTCGTAGTGCCGGTCGTAACAAAAGTCACAACCCACCCGTTGACAGTACCTACAACTGGTCCTATGGCACCAAGAGCCAGTGACAAAGCTGAGGAATGAGCCAGAATTCGCCCCGCCGACTGGAAACCCTGCAATGGACATTGCGTATTGACATCCTTGAAAAAGTCATTCACGGAACTAACTAAGAGAAGGACCCGGTCCCCTAGTTGGTGGGCCCAGATTCCCTGGATCAAGCCCAGACGAATTGCGACCATACCAGAAGACGGAACTGAAGGTATTGGAAGCTGCAATGATGAAGAAGACTGTGAAGAACCAAGACCAGTAGTGGAAACTACAGGTGATCTGGATTTTTAAGCCGCCCCCGCACACCACTAGTCGTCAGAATGGCGGGGGCTCATGAGAGAACAAATCCAGATAATCTTCCCATATACCGAAAAATCACTCTGAACGGGGTGAAAGTCCAACTTCTAATTGATACAGGAGCTTCCCGTTCATGCCTTTTTTTCCTTTCTTCCGGCAACACCGTAAAGCTTTAGGTCGTGTTCAACCTTCTTCCATAGTTTTAGTGAGTGCCAAAGATGACATAATTCCAAACTTTGGACAGACTCTTCCATTATATGTTAGCACCCCTGTCCCATACCATGGAATTGATCATTAATTTATGATTTATGACCCCATGGAGACCAAGTACGATGGATACTTAGGTCTCAATCTTCTCACTTCACTGAACGCCTCCAACGATTGTGGGAACAAAACACTGGCGTTCTCACAAAAAAAAAAAAAAAAAAAAAAAAAAAAAAAAAAAAAAAAAATTACCCTAGAACAATCATAAAACCCAACCCCCATCCCCTCCCTACCACTTGCCTTATCCGAGCTAACCAGAATAACCAACCCATGCCAAATGCCACAGTTTTCACCTCCCCTCAAATACCCAAGGATTCAAACCCTACAAACAAAGTGATGATCAATCAAGAGAACTTGAGTATACCTACCACGTGTCTCCTCCGGACCAATCAATCTGTCACATCCAAATTAGTGACACTCCCCCCCATCATGAAAGATGGGTAACCATTGTGCCCACCTTACCTGGGGATGCCATTTTGACCCCTCATCTCCAAAGCCCCTTTGATAGGGACTGCCAGACCGCTCCAAGCCTCATATCAAGTCAAGTTAATTGCATAAAAATAGCAAATATCTCTGAGCAACCAATTACCTTACCAAAAGGGTTAGCCATTGGGGAACTTGAACCTTACGAGGAAGAACTCTGTACCTGTAGACGAGACCTCCCAAACTCCTTTTCCCCTACCTGATATCCCTTCCCATCTTACCCCTCACAAACAAACCGATCTGGAAAAATTTACCAAGACATATTCGCTACTTCCAACCGAGACGTCGGGAAAACTAACGTACTTCACCACCCTATTCATATTGTCCGACAACCCATCAAACAACCCATCCGGAGGAAAAATCCGATCCAAAGACAAGAGGAAAAGTCCCAAGTCGAAGATATTCTAGCAACTGGAGTTGCAAAACCTTCCACCAGCCCTTGGTCCTCTCCGGTAGTACTCGTCCAGAAGAAAGACGGATCCACCCGTTTTTGCATTGATTATCGACAGTTGAACGACGTCACCATAAAGGACGCTACCTCACTACCCAGGATAGACGACTCTTTAGATTCCTTATTAGGAGCTAAATGGTTCTCTACCCTGGATCTGCAAGCAGGATACTGGCAGGTACCAGTCCTCCCAGAACATCAACAAAAGACCGCTTCTGCAACGAGTCAAGGGAGATTGTATGTATTTATAGTATTGCCTTTTGGCCTATGCAACGGCCCTGCCACTTTCTCCAGGTTAATGGAATCTGTCCTACAAGGATTAACCTGGGAAACGTGCCTAGCATACCTAGATGACATAATCATGTTCGCGAAAACTTGGGCTGAACACCTACAGAGATTAAAACAAGTGTTTCAGAGGATTCGAGAAGCCAACTTAAAACTCAAACCATGCAAATGTACTCTGGCCAAAAAGGAAGTTAAATTTCTAGGGCACATCGTGTCAGAGAAAGGAATTTCCCCAGACCCTGATAAGTTTGATGCCATTAGCAACATAACTCCTCCCACAAATGTCAAAGGAGTACGAGCTTTCCTCGGTTTGGCTTCCTATTACCGCAGGTTTGTTAAGAATTTCGCCACCATTGCCAAGACCCTTCATGATCTCACTAGAACAGATGAACCATTTTTATGGCCAGAACACCAGCTACACGCATTCAACAACCTAAACGAACTACAAGTAGCCTCTCCCGTAGTATCATTCCCAGACTACACAAAGCCTTTCCGCCTATATACGGATGTCTCACAATTCGGTATAGGTGCCGTTCTAGGGCAAACTAGAGAAGGAAGAGAACACATAATCGCCTGTGCCAGCCGAACCCTAAATCCAGCAGAAATCAATTATCCAGTGACAAAAAGGGAATGTCTAAGCATCATTTGGGCCTTGCAACACTTCAAAGCTTACCTAGCAGGTGTCAAGATCACTATCATCACTGATTACCACGCCCTCCAATGGCGTTACTTAATCAAGATAAATCTAATCTTTAGCAACCATGATATATATTATATATATATATATATATATATATATATATATATATATATATTGTTACGACCGGGGCTCGTATAAAACAAGGGCTCTTAATCACTGGACTAGAAAGGCACACAGCCACAACGGTAACACTAGATCCAACCCCTGAACTTATAATGCCGGCGCACAAAATCACCTATACCTTCCAGAGTTAAATCTGCGATAGCGGGGTATCCTATAACTCGGTATAAATGCACTACTACTACAGACTGATGATCTCTGATACAGCCTGATCACAACAACATACAATTACGTTAATAATGTATACAAGGAAAAAGATAGAGAGCTTAATTAAATCACTGCAATGATTCAATGCAAACTAGAAGAAGGTATATTTAACGTTACTCTAAACAATAACAAACTGTCACTCCTATATTAAAGGAAGTGGATGAAAGTCCTAAAGCATCGAACCGGAATCTTCTGAAGAAAGTCGGATGCTACTTAAGATGATCGAATCGGATTTTGAACGGTTATATAAAGCAGGAACAGGATATGACAATGGTATGGACATATAGGGTTAACTGGCACGGGAATAATAATACATGCGCACTAGTAGGAACTACAACAGCAAAAGAAGTACTTCCTCATCAACGAAACAGCCTACTATGGTTGTGCAACTCAACAACAACCTAGACTAATAAATGCCGTGAATAATAATGCATATATAACAGAAAGAGTTTATAATCTAAATCTGGTGTCTGCTAGGCGAATAAAGTCTAGCTGGGATGTAGTAGGCTAGGAAACAATGGCTGAGCAAGCGGCTCGTAGCCTAGCGAAGTCCTTAAGGCTGTGCGGCCATTGTGCACGCCATTTTACCTATAATTAATATTGTATTTAATTATTCATATGCGCTGATTTTATATAAAGCGTTCTTCAGTATTGTTTAACTACGCTAGTTCTGTTAACTGTACTGTTTATCCATTTTCGCTTAAGAGATATTGATCCTTGATTTATTCATAATCATAGAGTAAATATTACATCTGAATTCCTAGACCCGATTTAATATTATTGCATATATTGATTGAAGAGACATACGTTCAGATCATATTTTTAGCAAAAGTAAGTTAATACCAAGTTGAATTGTAAAATTAATTACTCATATCATTCCCCGTAATTTCAACTTCTTCTTCTAAGTAAAGTTCATAGTCGCACTAATAGTAAATAAAATTCCAAAGACCACAGTAACTTGAATGACCTGAGCTATTTACCTGGTCATTAACCACCCCTACCCGGGTTGATTTACCTATTTCTGTGATTAAGAACGTGTTAGATGTGTTCCTGTTGAGGAAATTTACTGTCTATAAGTCCATACCTGGATTTTGGTGCAGACTTGATAACGAGATATAAATATTATATCCCGGCACAACAATATGCAGTATACAGTATATATACTGTATATATATATATATATATATATATATATATATATATATATATTGTTACGTATCTTGATCCTCAAGTGGTTAACTTGATGAATCTAGATAGCACAGAGATATATATTAAGGTATCAGTCAGCTGAAGGCAAAACAAAAGTAAAATCTAATAAAATAATTTCCTGTTGTTGCTTCCCTTTCCTTTTGGATCTTAGGACTTGGTATCCTTTATTGACTGATACTCTTTAATTATGAAAAAATACTGAAACTAATTAAAGTCATGTAGTATTTATAAAGAATTATTATTTAACCGAAGCTTAGTAGGCTATGAACCGAATAAGTTATAGCTAAAGAAGACTATTAATTCTATAAAAAGTCTTGAAAGATAAATATTAAAGTAAGAATATTTCTGTCTCTTACCCTTTTTGAAATGAATAGTTTTCTTATATGTCCTTTTATTTATATTTAATGTAATTATTCTTGGTTCTTGTCTTACGTTAATAGTATTATATTATTATTATCATCAGGAGTAATATCAAAGTCACATAAAAAGTTAGATATATATTTAATAATTAGTTAAATTTATTTCTTAACCACGTAACATTGAGGTTTGATTATGAGTAAATAAAGTTACAGGATCGTTTCATAGATTCGATTCAGGTCTCACTCAAATAATATGAAAAGCAAAATATAATATTTTGAAGCAAAAGAATTTCTTCAGCTTAGGAAATCACTAGAAGTAATATTATCACAGCCATGTTAGTCTAAGGCGATATTACTAATACGAGACAATAGCATCACCGTACTAAGCACCATTAAGCAATGTAAGCTTAATTCAAAGAAAATGAAAGAACTCGTAAGTATTAATATAAAACAATAGTATTACTTTCATCATAACCCAATTACTTAAAGAGTTGCTTTAGTCCACAAGTTAGTCAACTAAAATAGTTAAGTACATAATAATAGCGTTAACGTTAATTCCCAATCAAATAGTTAAGTACATAAATAGTAGCGTTAACGTTAATTCGCAATCAAATAGTTAAACACATAATAGTAGCGCTCACGTTTATTCCCAATTAAATCGTTAAACACATAATAGTAGTGTTCACGTTAATTCCCAATTAAATAGTTAAACACATTACACACAATAAACACATCACGTTAATTCCCAATCACATATCTCACTAACCAACATAACGTAAGTGTTTACACCGAACACACTTAACACACATTTATATAATCTGACTGACAGTCACAATCCACTATAATACTTCACCCCGTCTTCCTCCAGCTGCAAGTTCACCTTCCCCAACTCCAAATGAGACTGATTTGAATGCCCACAACTCGGGTCTTATATACCAAACAATGATGGTGTAGGAACGAATCAGGAGGCGGCGGGTGGTGCGCGCTCCAATCATAGCTCCTCGAATCACATAACAGGTGTGTCGTCCACTCACAGCTCCTGGCGTCGATCATACGTCCATAGCATCGGTCATCGATCGAGGTATGGGGCGAGCTGGTATGGGGCGAGATGGTTTGCCCACTCGCTCGTTCGCTCGCTAGTCTGCTTCACCACTTTGGGTAGTTTGGCTCCTTGAACTCTAATTCTAACTCTTAAATTAACATACAGGGCTCCGTATGTCAGACCTCCCCCCTAGAAAAGAGTTTAAGGAGTATAGTACATAATATTAAACATAATACATAAATAGATTCACCACCAGATTGGCAACAGCAAGATTATAATGAGGATATAATAAGGATATCACCCAAAGTAGGCAACGTCTCCAGGTACCACATCAGAACATAGCCGGAACGTAGCTGGAGCGTTATTCGAACTGCAAGGCATCTCACAGCTGAAGGCTTAAAAGCGCACTACAAAAGCATGATATTGACCTCGCTACAAGGGAGAGCTAATTGCCAAAATCCTCTCATTAAATTATACTTACTGCTGCATGAGGCCAAACTGGTAAATGCAATCTTTGATCCGTGGCAGTGGGTAGGTATCGTTCTTTGTGACAGCATTGACTTGCCTATAGTCCCTACAAAACCCATGGCTCCCATCTGGCTTTGGCACAAGTATGACCGGACTACTCCCTTAAGGCCCTTGTGATCAGCTGGTTTGAAAAAATTAAGTCAAGCTCGACCTGCAGTATACTCCTGCGTTGTGGAGAGACACGGTAGGGGGATAGTTTAATGGGAGTTGCATCCCCTACGTCGATGTCGTGCACGGCCAAAGAAGTGAGCCCTGGAGTATCACGGAACACACTGGGAGACTGAGATAAAACAGAGATTAGTTGGTTCGCTTGATCAGAGGGAAGATGACATAGTTTAGATGGTAGTTCCCTCAAAGCCACTGAATTATACTGAAAGTTGGATAGGCTACATGACAAGTCAAAGTCTGCATGGATACCTTCAGGCTCTGGAACAGTCTGTTGCGGGTCAGTAAGAGAACTGAAGACTTTGTCCGCACCAGGCTGCCCACAGGTCCTGACATTCACTGCCACAGTGGGAGAATCTGGAGGAGAGGAATCAGGGGACCTATGGTAGGGCTTCAACATATTTATATGGAATACTTGCGTGGGCTTTCTCCTGTCTGGGGTAGTTACTAGATAATCGGTAATGCTCACCCTCCGAATGATCTTATATGGGCCCCTGAACTTGGCAGATAAAGGTTGGCCAAAAAGGGGGAGCAGGACCAAAACCTCATCACCGGGCTTAAACTCCCTCTCACGGGCTTTTCTGTCATACCATTTCTTCATGGAGCTTTTAGCCACTGTCAAGTTTTGAGCGGCAAACTCACATGAGGATCTCAGCCGGGTTTTGAAATCTGAAACATACTTGAGGAGGTTTTGGTTCCCCTCCTGGCCAACTAGGCTATCTTGCAATAGTTGCAAAGGACCTCTTACCTGGTGACCGAAAACTAGCTCATTAGGGGAAAAACCCAGGGATTCAGTTGGAACCTCACGAGTAGCAAATAAAAGAAAAGGTACCCCCTTATCCCACTCAACTCCGGTCTCTGTACAATACTTACGTAACATTCCCTTTAATGTCTGATGATATCGTTCGAGAACCCCTCGACTCTCTGGGTGGTAGGTGCTAGACTTTACATGCTCGATACCCAACTCCTTCAGGGACTGCTGGAAAATGTTAGAGGTAAAATTAGTTCCTTGATCACTTTGCACCTCATGGGGGAAACCCATTCTGGTGAAAAATTTGAGCAGTTCCTTGATTACAGTTGGAGCAGAGGTAGTCCTTAAGGGTATAGCCTCTGGGTAGCGAGTTGCCATGTCCATGATAGTTAATAAATAAATGTTACCTTGGGAAGTCTTAGGCAATGGGCCTACAATGTCCACTACCACCCGAGTAAAAGGATTCTCGAAAACGGGCAAGGGCACCAGAGGATGTACAGGCACCTTCTGATTGGGTTTTCCTGTCATCTGGCAAGTGTGACACACTCTACAACACTCCACTACATCTGCACGCATTCCTGGCCAGTAAAAGTGGATCTGATTCTGTCTAGAGTTTTTCTCACACCTAGGTGTCCTGCCAATGGTATACAATGTGCCATTTCCATGATATCTTTACGACAAGGTTTGGGGACTACTACTTGATGGACGTCCCAAGCCCCGTCATCGATTGGTCTGTGTGGCGGTCTCCATCTTCGCCACAATACTCCTCCTTTGAGGTAGAAACATTCACCACCCTCCTTCTCACATTCCTCTTCACTCACGGACCTGGCAGCTAACTCCTTGCATTCACTATCATCTCTCTGTAGCTCTACCAGGCCGCTAGGACAATTTGGAAGGGTTTCATGGTCATCGTTAGGGTCAAGATGAGCCATAAAGGTGTCAGATAAATCCACCTCAGTCACATCATCAGGCACAGTTGGAGCATCATTTACACTCTCATCATCCCTTTCATCAACTCTTACATTCGGTACATTTCTGTCTGAGGGAACTGCTACTTGAGACATTGAACGTTTGTCAGCACACACAGGGAAAACAGTTGGCAACTCCTTGTCGAGCTCACCGGTTAGTGGCTCGTTAACAGGGGAAAGTGACAAGATGGAGTCTGGTCGGACCTTCTCACCTGCTACATCATTCCCCAAAAGGAGTGTTACCCCAGGCACAGGGATATCTTGGGACCTACACAAAGCTATGGTGGCCTCACCCTGTAGTAACTCACATTCAATTTCGCCTTTTACCAAGTATGCATAAAACTGGCCTCCAGCACCTCTCATTACAACTGGTTCGCCAGGTGGGCACTCAGTGTAAGGATTCACCATGAGGGTGCTAGTAGAACCTGTGTCTCTCAGAATTTTTACCTCATGCATGCAACCATTTAATCTCACGTTGCCAGATGAAATAAAGGGACGGTAACTGTCCTGCACTGATGGTGAAATTATTATTGGCTTAACCCTAGTGGGTTGCACCACACATGCTACTACACCCCTGTCTAGATGATTTACGTTAGCTGCTAGGTACTCCTTCTGTCGAGAGTCCTGCATTAAAGGAACTTTTGGTGCTAGGTACTCCTTCTGTCGGGAGTCCTGCATTAAAGGAACATTTGGTGCTAGGTACTCCTTCTGTCGGGAGCCCTGCATTAAAGGCACACATGGAATTTGAGATACGGCGGCAACTGTCTGCCCCGATCTCTCGGTTTTTTCCTTGGCCCAGCACTGATAAGCTAGGTGGCCTCTCATACCACAAAAAGTACATACTTTAGGGGATACGGGAAAGTTCCCTCTTTGAGCATTACTATTAGTTTGGGGCCCACCTCTGTTACCATTGCCCTGAGTCGCATTTTTAGTTGGGGGAACATTTCTATTTTGGCTAGCTGGGGAAGACGTTATAGGCTTGTGACTGGGTCGGTCAGATTTGTGATTGGGATACTTAAAATTAGAACTAGAATTATCGTAGGGCTTCTTTCCACGAAATTTGTTGTTGAGCACGTATGTGTCAGCCATGTCAGCGGCGTCGGCAAGACAATCTACCTTTTTCCCCTTTAAGTGATAGGATACAGAAGAATCAATTTTCCATAGGAAATTTTCTAACAGGACCAACTCCTTCAGATCGTTGTAGCTTGTGACTTTCTTACTCTTGACCCAATGATTGAAAGTTTTAGTCATGGTCCTGGCAAATACCTTATGGGTTTCTTCTACTTTCTTCTGGTTTTTACGGAAAGATTGCCTGTAAGCCTCAGGCTGCAATTGATAGGTTTTTAGGATAGCTTCTTTGAGATTGTCATAATCCTGCCTAACTTCTGCTACTTCTGACAAATACGTGGCTCGAGCCTGCCCTGTCAAAACAGTTTGTAACATAAAAGGCCATTGATCTCTTGTCCACTTCATACCTCCAGCAACTTCCTCAAACAAAACAAAGAAATCCTGCACATTATCCTCAGTGAAAGGTGGAATGACACTAGTCATAGTTAATCCCAGAGGGGGAGCAATTACAGGAGCATTTGTATTGACATTTAGTTGAGCCGTTTGATATTGATATTGATAATGTTCGGTCTTTATTCTGGCTAGTTCTATACTTGCGTTTGCTTGTTCGGTATTTGCTTTTATTCTGGCTAGTTCTATTTTTAGTTTGGCTTGTTCTAGTTCGAATATTTGATCACCGGTCAAACCATGTGGCAATTGTACATCAAGTTGGCTAGGTTTACTAGGGATCCCACCAACTGCTCCGTCACCCTCCCCGCCTTCTACAGGGAACAAGTGGGTTTTTATGGTCTGAGCCACCTCTACTTTAGACATGTTTGAGACAGTTAATTGGAGATGTGAGGCAAGCACTTTCAGTTCAGATTTTGACAGACAGTCAATATCAGGGGATGTGGGTTCTGATTCTATGAAAACTCGAGCATCTTCTTCATTAATTAGTTGAGGCATGATTAATATTTGGTTTTTAAGTAGTGAAACGTTAATGAAACTGAGTGAAACTGTATGAAACGAATCCTGGCGAGGTCGCCACTCTTCTGTTACGTATCTTGATCCTCAAGTGGTTAAGTTGATGAATCTAGATAGCACAGAGATATATATTAAGGTATCAGTCAGCTGAAGGCAAAACAAAAGTAAAATCTAATAAAATAATTTCCTGTTGTTGCTTCCTTTCCTTTTGGATCTTAGGACTTAGTATCCTTTATTGACTGATACTCTTTAATTATGAAAAATACTGAAACTAATTAAAGTCATGTAGTATTTATAAAGAATTATTATTTAACCGAAGCTTAGTAGGCTATGGTTATGAACCGAATAAGTTATAGCTAAAGAAGGACTATTAATTTTATAAAAAGTCTTGAAAGATAAATATTAAAGTAAGAATATTTCTGTCTCTTACCCTTTTTGAAATGATTTCTTATATGTCCTTTTATTTATATTTAATGTAATTATTCTTGGTTCTTGTCTTACGTTAATAGTATTATATTATTATTATCATCAGGAGTAATATCAAAGTCACATAAAAAGTTAGATATATATTTAATAATTAGTTAAATTTATTTCTTAACCACGTAACATTGAGGTTTGATTATGAGTAAATAAAGTTACAGGATCGTTTCATAGATTCGATTCAGGTCTCACTCAAATAATATGAAAAGCAAAATATAATATTTTGAAGCAAAAGAATTTTCTTCAGCTTAGGAAATCACTAGAAGTAATATTATCACAGCCATGTTAGTCTAAGGCGATATTACTAATACGAGACAATAGCATCACCGTACTAAGCACCATTAAGCAATGTAAGCTTAATTCAAAGAAAATGAAAGAACTCGTAAGTATTAATATAAAACAATAGTATTACTTTCATCATAACCCAATTACTTAAAGAGTTGCTTTAGTCCACAAGTTAGTCAACTAAAATAGTTAAGTACATAATAATAGCGTTAACGTTAATTCCCAATCAAATAGTTAAGTACATAAATAGTAGCGTTAACGTTAATTCGCAATCAAATAGTTAAACACATAATAGTAGCATTCACGTTAATTCCCAATTAAATCGTTAAACACATAATAGTAGTGTTCACGATAATTCCCAATTAAATAGTTAAACACATTACACACATTAAACACATCACGTTAATTCCCAATCACATATCTCACTAACCAACATAACGTAAGTGTTTACACCGAACACACTTAACACACATTTATATAATCTGACTGACAGTCACAATCCCATTATAATACTTCACCCCGTCTTCCTCCAGCTGCAAGTTCACCTTCCCCAACTCCAAATGAGACTGATTTGAATGCCCACAACTCGGGTCTTATATACCAAACAATGATGGTGTAGGAACGAATCAGGAGGCGGGGTGGTGCGCGCTCCAATCATAGCTCCTCGAATCACATAACAGGTGTGTCGTCCACTCACAGCTCCTGGCGTCGATCATACGTCATAGCATCGGTCATCGAGGTATGGGGCGAGCTGGTATGGGGCGAGATGGTTTGCCCACTCGCTCGTTCGCTCGCTAGTCTGCTTCACCACTTGGGTAGTTTGGCTCCTTGAACTCTAATTCTAACTCTTAAATTAACATACAGGGCTCCGTATGTCAGAATATATATATAAACTATATAATATATAATATATATAAGTAAGGTTAAAACAACTTTATAACATTCGCAGTTACAATGAATCTTCATACGTTTCAACTTTGTGTTATTTTATCACGTTTCTTTAACATGAATACGCAAACTACTACCTCTTCTTCTCATCTTTTTTCCCCATATAATATGTCCTAATTTTTCCCACAATTTTTTCTGCTCCTCTTCTTCCTTGTTACCCCTTATTTCCTCTTCTCATACTCTATGTTTTCCTCTTCAATGTAACTGTCTCACAATTTTACATCCATCTCATCTTCTACATTATGCTGGGATCACAAATTCACGTATATGCTCCCGTATGCTCCCGTACGAAGGTTTATTGGTAGTTGGCAACCGAATACGTAAAACGTAAGGGCTTAGTACGCAAAACGTAAATGAAATTGTGTCTAGTAGTGGGGGTTGGTACGCATGGCGGGAGTAGCCACGCTGGTCTGGGAGGTGATGGGTGCGGCCAAGGCCGCCCGGTATGTTTTGGATTTCGAATCAGATACGTGGATCGCGCTCACGTATGTCAAAAGTCGGGAAAGCATACATTTTACCTGGCTAGCTGCTACATCTTACGGGAGCAGCCCCGTAAAACGTAGCAGCTAGCCCGGTAAAACGTAAGTTTCTCCCGCCAATCGTACAATGTTCACGTAAAACGGGAAAGTGAAAGTAAGTCCGGGCGCATCTGGCAGAACCGCCGCACTGCGGGTTGGCGGGAAGACGCGGCACCGTTGTACAGTGGGGTCACGGGGGACAACGGGAACAGCGGGGGACCAGCGGGGGACACTCCAGTCACACCTCTCACCACACCAGAGCAGCAACCAACAAGCCAACCCTGCCACCCTCTGCACCCTGCCGAAAACAAATCGTAGCATCGAAACGACTGCACCTATGGCTTTCATATTTTTACCACATGTACCTTACCCTTTAGGCTACCCACCACAAAAATCCCAAATCCGTCCTCCCACCCACTCGTTGACTGTCGGTCCCGTCAGAAGGAAAAAAAAAGGAAAATCTGTGGCGGCGAAACGACTGCACCAATTTGTGTGACAAGTCCCTTACCCTTCTGCCTTCCCCCCACCACACCCCCAACCACCTCCAACCACCCACTTCCAGCGTATCCGTACGAAGATAAGGAACAAAAGGAAAATCTGTGGTGGCGAAACTACCTCACCAATAGGTTCCATATTTGTGTGACAAGTCCCTTACCCTTCTGTCTTCCCCCCACCACACCCCCAACCGCCTCCCACCACCCACTTCCAGCGTATCCGTATCCGTACGAAGATAAGGAAAAAAAGGAAAATCCGTGGTGGCGAAACTACCTCACCAATCGGCTTCATATGTGTAACACAAGTCAATTACCCTTCTACCTTCCCCCAACCAACCCGAAAACCACCCTCCCACCCATACATTCCGATACCATAAAAGTCTCTGTAGTCTATAGTGTCTTTTCAGCTACTTTCGGGACCATCGGGGACCTGATTTCTGGCGAAAATGGACAAGGGGAGTGTTTTTTTACCATTATCCTTCCTTTCTCTCCCAACTTGATAGATTTAGCAAAAAAAAAAAAAACTCTGGCACTGGCAGAAGCACACCGTCAAAATTGGCTGGCACTCAGCGGGTTAAAGGTTACAAGGATGAATGGTCTTTCCTCTATAAAGGGAGTTCACAAAATTGAACTCCTCCAGGATGAATTCCGCGATGTTGTTCATGGTGCCGATGAAGGACTGGGAATGGGAATGGTGTGGCCATTCCTGCCCTTTTGTAGGTCCCAGATTCCAACCCAGACCTACGTGGTTGACAAAGACTGTCTTTGTCTGTGTTTGGACAGACGGGGTGTGCCTACGATTGTCCGGACACGGTCCACGTAATGCCTACAAACTCACAAGACGTACGGCCTCAGCTACGTAGGTCTTGTGGGGGCGTGGCCATGGGCGTGGCCTGTGTTCCCGCAAATCGGGCAACCCAGACGGACTAACGGGGACATGCTTACGCAAGTCGCAAGCACGTACGTAGCTCCATACGACTACATTACGTCTGGACGTAACACTGGCCCCGTTACGGTACGTATGTCGGGAAGTGCAATAGTCGTAGTCTATACGGGAGTACACGGCCGGACTACGACCGTCATAACACAAAATTGGCGATCACGCCTGACGGGAGCATACGGGAGCGATATACGTGAATGTGTGACCCCAGCATTACGATTTATCTTCACGTTATGCCCTTATTCTCTTGACTTGACTAAAATGTTTACTTGAGTTTATATGTTCTGTCTTAGTAGTGTGTGAATAGTATTTTGTTTTGGTATGTTCTTCGTTTTATGCTATGTTGTCCCTATTCGGGCTCTGTCTTGAGTTAGCCCCCCCCCCCCCAAAAAAAAAAAATAAAAAAAAAATAAACAAAAACACATATATACAGTATATACAAATAAATACATAAGAGACATGCATAGGAAAAATGGGGATTGGGCCAGAGTATATACATACATATACATAGTATTCCTAGTTTTCAGTTCCTGGCCCAAGGTATTCAAAGCACTACCTCTTTTTAATGTTTTCTTCTCCCTTCTATATCATCTCACTTCTTCTTTCCTCATGTTTTCCTTCTAATTTTGTTCACAACAGCATTATTATCCCAAGAGGAGCGAAGGTGGACACAATGTCTGGCTTGCCAAGTACATTGCAATCTCCTTTCACATTTTGCTTTGTCATTTGATCTTTTGTTTACCTTTCTGGATTAATGGTCTCAGATGAATTGGGTTTCTCTGATTATGCAAGTTATTTTAATTACTTCTGTGCATCTTTGTGTCCGAGTTTCGTATGCGCGTGCGCGCGGGTATATGTAGTGTATGTGTGTGTGCGTGTTTGCATTCGCAAAACATTTTTAGAGCGAAGCAATGGATTTTAACACAATATGGCCAGTATACTCACTTGGTACCAACGTAAATGCCACTAACTTTTGGTTACCACTGAATAATGTTCGCGTGCCCACAACTCTCCTTTACACAAATCACTTTTGTATTACTTATTGCTATAGTAATGTTAATAATATGTCAACGTTCAAATTTCTGAGACATTGGTAGGTTCACAGAGATTATAGTGCCAAGTTTAATTAATAGATCATCGTCCATGGTTAACAAAATATATTCATAGAAGAGGAAGCCGTATTCTAAGCTAAGTAAGTTGCTGACTACCACAAATGAAAGTTGGTGCAGAGTTTCTGTCCTGATATTGAACAATGAATTGGCTCTTATATTATTAAAGAGGTGATGAAAACAGAGAGAGAGAGAGAGAGAGAGAGAGAGAGAGATGCGGTGTCGTATGGATTTTAATATGTGCCTAAAAAGGTTTTCATTTTAGCGTTTTAACCCTTTGAGTACCAACGACCTGTGCTATATTTTATTCTATCTATATTCTGATGATATTATGCAGCTTTGGAAGGATCTGTGGTAGTTAAAAAGGGTTGGTTGAGATAGTGTGAAGCCTTATTATTGCTACAGGTCCTTCCTACGCTGAATTAAATCGTCTATTACTAGCCAGAATATGATAAGAAAGACGCCCCTGGTACTGAACGGGTTAACTGTTCTCTTTCCGTCTTCCTGTAAGCTAAAAGTTCATTATTATGTCTTTCTGTGTGGAATAAGAATGATTGAATAATATGGGGTCCCTACATTCCTCCCTCTATTCCCTACTCCTTCTTCTTGTTTTCCCCTTGCTTCCTTTCCTCCGCCTACTTCCTCATATCTACTCACCTTCCATCATATTCTCTTTCTCCATTTTGTATTCCACCTTCTCCTCTCTATCATCATTCCTCCCTAATTTTTCGCCTCCATTTCTCCTCTTCCTCCTTTCAATGGCTATTTCACAATACCACACCTTTACCCCCAGATGAACAAGGATGAACCACAACTCCCTCTGCCTTCTATATTGCTCCCTTTCTTCACATGCTAAACCCCTAATTGATATTCTACTACTTACTATGCTTGTGTTCAACTTTTTTTTTGTCCAATAAATTCGCCTCATTTTTCCTCCTAACTATTCTCCTACTCCTTCTCCATCTGTCGCTAAACAACAACATTAATATACAAGGATAAATAAGTGTATACCATATAGCTGTCCATCGATTTAAATATTATTATTATATCTCCTTTCACATACTTCACTCTCATTTGACTCTCCTTTATATATATATATATATATATATATATATATATATATATATCTAAGATTCCTTGGCCTATGTTCGCATTATCTCTTCTTTCCATTGTACTTCCATTTTCATCGTTTCGTCTAATTTCTCCTCCTACCTCTATTGCTTCTCATCCTCCAATTCGTCCACCTCCCTCACCTGCTTTATAACACCATTTATATCCCAGGTTGAATAAAGGTGGTCCACATATCCATCCAGACTTCTACATTACGACCACTCTTTTCAGGTTACAACTCCTTTTATTCCTCAAGTTCTTAACATTTCCTGTTATATAAATTTCAAGGGCCCAGACACTCACAGCCCCTCTTCTCATCACTTTTCATTTTTCTAGTTTTCTTCCTGTTCCTTTTCAACCTCCTCCTCTTCCTACCTCACCTACCTCATAACAACATTCTTAGTCCAGGATGAACAAAGGTGGGCCACATATGCGTCCAGACATCTACATTATGATCGCTCTTCACATGTTTCAGTCTCCTTTGATCCTCCAGTTCTTAATATTCCTATTTTTACTTTCCTGGTTCAAAGGTCTCTGATGAAATGGTGTTCTATTATTATGCAGGGCATTACAGTTACTCGTGTGCGCCTCTGTGCCTGCCTTTGGGTGTAAGTGTAAAAATAATAATGATAATACTAATAAATTAATTATTGACTTAATGGTAGAGTATTCATCAGAAAATATATAGATACAGTTGTATTGAGTACATAACCATGACATATAATGATTGGCATCAGTCACTCATTCCCTCATTCTCTCTCTCTCTCTCTCTCTCTCTATATATATATATATATATATATATATATATATATATACATTTTTTTTTTTTTTTTTTTCCTATGTGAGTGAGGGAGGCAAAAGGCATAACTGTCTATGGCGAGTGCCTCCCCCATAGTTTAAAGAGTGTCAGGGCCAAAGTCAAGTGACGATCGAGCCAAAATGCCTGGACACACGGAGTTTGAAGCAATTCAAGTCATAGGAAGAGGGAAAGACCGATTCTGGGAGAGAGTTCCAGAGCTCAGCTGTTGAATAGAAGAAAGTCTGAGAGTAACGTTTCACTCTTGGGTTGGAGAGTTGCACAGAGTAGGGGTGGGATTGTGTTGCAAGATGGGTACCACGTGCCCTACGTAAAGGAGGTGGTATACACTGAGAAAGCTCTGAGGAACACTGATTATTATAGTAGCGATAGAATAGCGAGAGAGATGCAACATTGCGGCGAAGAGAGAGAGATTGCAGAGAGTTGGTGAGTGGACGGGAGTTAATGATACGAAAGGCCTTCCTTTCAATTTTGTCTAGGAGAGCGGTGTGAGAGGAACCTCCCCACACATGTGACCAAAACTCAATACAAGGACGCACTATGCCCCTGTACAGAGCAAGAAGCTGTGAAGGGCTAAAGGACCCCCTAAGGCGGTTGAGCACACCCAGCTTCTGGGAGGCTGCCTTAGCAAGACTGGTAATATGGTCCTTCCAACTGAGAGCAGAAGAAAAAAGAGACACCAAGAATATTGAGAGAAGATGAAGGATTGATTTTTGTATTATTGAAGAATAAGGGATAGTCCGCAGGGAGTTCCTGCCAGGTAGATAGATGGAGAAATTGGGTTTTGGAGGCATTAAAGGTAACAAGGTTTTCTCTGCCCCAATTGGAGATAGTAGTTAGATCAGAATTTAAGTGTTCTATGGCTTCATTCCGTTTGTCGTTGAGGAATTGCTGGCTAGGGCGTTCTAAAAAACTAATGGAGTAGTGTAAGGTTGAGTCGTCTGCGTATGAATGGATGGGAATTGAGGTACAGTTGAGAAGATCATTTATAAAAATTAGAAAGATAATAAGAGATAGGACAGATACCTGAGGAACACCGGAGTTATAAGGGTGAGGAAGTGAGCGATGGCCGTCCACAACCGCAGCTATGGAACGGCCGGAGAGAAAATTAGTGACAAAGGCACAGATGGAGAGATAGAAACCGAAGGAGGGCAGTTTAGAAATTTAAGATTTGTGCCAGACTCTATCGAAGGCTTTCGATATGTCTAGTGCAATAGAAAAAGTCTCACCGAAGTCCCGAAAGGAGGATGACCAAGAGTTAGTAAGATATGAAAGAAGATCACCAGTAGAGCGACCCGGAAGCCATACTGGCGATCTGAGAGCAGATTATGAGAAGAGAAATGCTTAAGAAATTTGGAAGCAAGAATAGTTTCAAAAACTTTAGAAATACAAGAGATGAGAGCAATTGGACGATAGTTGGAGGGTTGAGAGCGGTCACCCTTCTTTGGGACAAGTTGAATGAGAGCAAACTTCCAGCATGAAGGGAAGACGTTAGAGGATAGACAGAGACGAAAGAGTTTGCCTAGGAAGGGAGTCAGCACGGAAGCACAGTTTTTGAGTACAACAGGAGAAACACAGTCCGGACCGTACGCCTTCTTAGTATTAAGCCCAGAGAGGGTATAAAGTACATCTTTAGAAGAGATTATATATATATATATATATATATATATATATATATATATATATATATATATATATATATATATCTATCTATCTATCTATTGCCTGATGCCGTGATCCCCGAAGGGGTGGCCACGAACAAACCACTCCCATGCACCTCTGTCCCCAGTCAGTCGACGCCCCTCCCCCCCCTACCAGCACCGCCTTCATTCATATACTTCCTCACTCCGTCCTTCCACCTCTCTTTCGGTCTACCTCTCCCTCTCTGTCCCTCCACCTCGCTCTCGTACACCCTCCTAGTCATTCTCTCGCTTTCCATGCGTTCCATATGGCTGAACCATCTCAAGTTGTTCCTTTTCACACTTTCCAGCACATCTACCTCCACACCACACCTCCTTCTTACTTCTTCATTAGTCTGTCTATCACTCCATGTAACTCCGCACGCACTACTTAAGTAATTAATTTCCACTGCTCTCACTCTTGGTCTGAGTCTCTCAACCAACGTCCATGCTTCGCTTCCGTAAGTCAGTGTCGGGATTACCACACTGTCATGCATGGACTTCTTCACTTCCATACTGACCATCCTATTTCTTGTCACTGCTTTCAGCGTTCCTACAACCCTCTTCCCTTGTTGTACCCTCTCCCGCACTTCTTCATACATAGTCCCATCTTTACTCTACACACTGCCCAGATACTTAAAAGAGTTGACGATCTCCATAGCCTGACCGTTCAGCTTCACCTCACACTCTGTGACTTCGCCCCTTTCGAAGACCATAACCTTGCTCTTCCCCGCATTTACCTTCAAATTCCGTTTTTCGCACACTGTTCCAAACTCATTTACCAGACCCTGCAACTCCCATTCATTATCACTCATCAGAACTGTATCATCCGCAAACAGCAGTATAGGTAGCTTCCTCTCATTTCCCTCCCTTTTCAGCGATACACCAACATCCACTGCTCTTGATAGTATTTCTTTCATGACTCCATCCATATATACAGTAAACAACCATGGGGACATCACACACCCCTGTTTCAAACCAACATTCAGGTCAAAGAAATCGCTCTGCTCACTCTCCACACGTACTGCCGCCTTTGCACCCTCATACATGCTCTTCATTGCTTTCAGCAACTTGCCATCTACTCCGTATATTCTAAGTACTTTCCACAAACCTTCTCTATCCACTCTGTCATAGGCCTTCTTCAAGTCCATAAAGGCAACATACACCTTTTGTTTCTTCTCCAGATATTTCTCCACAACACAATTCAAGGTAAAAATCTGATCTGCAAATCCTCTTCCCTTCCTAAAACCTCCCTGCTCGTCGCCTATCCATTTCTCCGTTCTCACTCTCACTCTCTCTATCACTACCCTACTGTATACCTTCCCTACTCACCACCATACCTCAACATTTCCCCACACACTCCATCTGTTCCTGGTGCTTTCCCCAACTTCACTCTTTTCATGGCTTCCCACACTTCTGACCTCCTGATCCCCACCTCCTCCACTACTTCTCTTCTTCTCCCTCCCATACCATATCCAACTATGTTTGCTGGCTCTTCATTCCTTACATTTAGCAACTCATTGAAGTACTCCCTCCATCTTTCGACTCTTGCTTCTCGGCTAGCATTCTCCCATTCTTATCTTTCACACCCTTACTGTTTCCCTTGCTACCTTCCCTAACTTTCTTGACTTCTTTCCAGAACAGTTTCTTACTCTCCCTCCATTTTACACTCAGATTCCTTCCAAATTCCTCATCTACTCTTCTCTTACTTTCCTTCAATACTCTCGTCACCACCCTCTTACTCTCCACATATCTGGCTCATTGCTGTCTCTCGAAATCTTCATTCCCTCTACTACCCAACCACTCTCTATATGCTTGCTTCTTTTCTTCCACATCTATTTTTACCTCTCCTGTCCACCATGCTGTACCTTTCACTCCCCTCCCTCTTCTCCTCACTCCACACACCTCCTCACATGCTGCACAGATCTCTTCCTTAAACACCTTGCTCATCTCCTCCACTTCCTCCATAACTTCCAGGTCGAATCCACCTAGTCGTCTTTCTACTGCTCTCCTGTGCTCTTCCCTGATTTCTTCCTCCTGTAACCTCTCCACCCTCCTCACCATTCCACCTTCCTCTCGCCTCCCTCCAGCTCTCCTCACCCACTTCTTTTGTATCCTAACCTTAGCTACTACTACATAATGATCAGACAGAACCCCTCCAATACCCCTATACACCCTCTAGCATCCATCACAGATTTCTTCATTCGTTCATCCACACATACGTCATCAATCAATTACTTTCGTTCCACCACTGTCTTATCCTTCATCGTCCACACCCGTTTCCACGTGTACCTGGGGATCATTCTGTGTCGGAATAAGGTGTTGGCCATCCACAGCCTCCTCCTCACACATACGTCCACAAGTGCACTACCATTCCCATTCACCTCTGATGTTACCCCCACCCTCCCACCACTCCCTCAACTTTCCTATCACCCACCTTACCATTTCATATCCCCAATCAGAAATATTCTTTCGTTCTTGTCAAACTTCTCCAGGCACGCCTCCACATTCATCCAGAACGCCTCTTTCTTTCTTTCAAGTTTATCCTCTGTTGGGGCGTTTTTTTTTTTTTTTTTTTTTTTTTTTTTCTATATTCCAACTTACTTCCTCTCGGGCATAGGCTGAGAGCCTTAACATTCACCGCTTTACAATGAACAGTGAAGCCCGTGAGGTCTTATTCCAGTCTAGGGAGTGAGACATGTGAAGCACATAGAGTACAACGAGCACCTGCCATCTTGCCTTCACATGAGGCAAAATACACACACACAATCACCCACGTTCGTATTCCTACTTTCATTCTCACCCACACAATCCTTGAACCCACAGACCCATACTCTCTTACACATTCCTTCCATTTGTTACTTACAAACAAACACGCACCTTCTCTCGCTATTCCTTCACTCACTCCAGCACACATACCCATTCCACACTCCCACTCTCTCACATCTGAACTCTTTCCATTTGGTCTCTGTCATTCCACATACATACAGCCTGGCATTCACTAGCACTTCCAGAACCTCTCTCTCATTTGTGCCATCATTCATGCCACTAACATTCCATTTAGCCATTCTCAGAATGTCCGAAGGAATGTCCTTAGTCGGTCGTGGTTCGTCAACATAGGGTCCGTCCGCATCCGAGGCTGTTCGTTTGTTTTTCTTTGCTTAGGTATTTTTTCCGGGTGGGATAAATATATATATATATATATATATGTTTCTAATCTCTCAGTGGGGTTCGAACCGCCGACCGTCAGGACGATAGCCGACGCTTTAATCAACTACACCACGGCCGTGGTGTAGTTGATTAAAGCGTCGGCTATCCTCCTGACGGTCGGCGGTTCGAACCCCACTGAGAGATTAGAAACATTTAGTGGATATATATATATATATATACTGTATATATATATATATATATATGCAGAGAGTGAGAGTGAGTGTGAGATACACCGTTGCTAAATATCTCTACCATCTCTTTTGTTTTAGCCTTGTCCTACGCGTCTCCTCCTCCTTCCTTTCTTATGTGTTTTACCGACTTTCCCCTTCCTCCCCTCCCCTACGGACTGCCTCCCCACTTCCTCGCCTGTTCCCCCTTCCCTACATTAAATATGTGTGTGTTTGTGTGACTGAGTGTGTGTACATGTGTGGGACTGATGAGTGCGTGTTTGTATGTGTATGTGTTTGTGTACATGACTGTATGTGTATAACTATATAGCCCGTTCAAATTAACTTGGCAAAACACGCTCGCACCTAAGATGATTATTGAATGAACATAATTATTTGCATAAGTAACGAGTTGTATTATGACCAGAAGATAAACATATATTGAACCATCCAGGAGTGACTGTAAGGAAGGAGAAAGGTGAAATCGTAGATTTTTCCGGATGTGTAAGTCTGTGTGTGTATGTGATATACTGTTCCCAGACTACTTTAGACAATGCAACAAGCTACCTACAGCTACAGCAATACACTTTGCTCAGTAATCCGCACATATTAACATATCCAACCTGTTTTGCCTTATTTCCTACACACACTTATTGCACATTTTGACATTTTCATACAGTACACATCGAATAAATACAATTCCATGGTGTGGATATATATATATATAAATATTTTAATCAGAAATGTGTATTTATGTAGGCAGAAGCATTTCCGTTATTTCTTTCTGTAATGGAGTATTTAATAATTGTATCTTAAAAATTCACCATCATATACAAGTTTTTTGTATTTGTATTAAGGAATTTCTCATTTAATAAGAAATAACTATGGAATATTTGCGGTAAAACCTATGTATCACTCATAAAAGAAATCCTGCCTCTAAATTATAAGAGCGTAATTGTTATTATTACATGGGGACTTTTTACTTTATTAAACCTTGTAATGCATTAGCATAATTTTGATTGTACTTTGACTTACAGTAGACATTTGTATTCAGTATACAATTGACTTATTGATATCAAACTGGTAAAAATAACATAAATCAACCTCGCTGATTCCTCTGACGCTGTATAAAATTGCATTACGGTAGACAGAATAAGATGGTAAAATGACAGCATCGGAATGAATGGATAAGTAACAGAAGAGGAGAGGAACATATTTTGGAAGCTATGCAATTATTTGCCAACAAACCTACTGCAAATTATAGTTATAATAGCTTCTCCTCAACAGCCTTTATATAACTACGACTATTTACTTCACATTGTAGAAGTTACTGGTTAACTCGAGAAGTGCGGTAAGTCACACTTGAGGCTTTGCTGTAAGACTACGGCAAGCCACACTTGAGACTCGGTATTAATAACGCGCCAGTGGCGAGAAAATTAGTGACAAATAGGACTAAATGGCATCTCTCCATACCTCCACCTCCTCTCCTAACCTTCCCTCCTTCTACTCTCCCACTTCTAATTACTCCTACCCTTCCTCCCTCTACTTCCTCACGCTCCAACCACTCCCTCTCTCCCCCTCAAATACCTTACCTTTCCTTCAATCCCCCCACCCTCTATCCACCTACCACCATCCTTCCCTCACACACAGATAGTGTGAAGTGCGCTAGGTAGTCAGTCACCTGCGAGAGTAATCAGAACAGTAGTCTGCTGGAAGACCAGCCAGCCTGTCTCTGGGCAAAAATTCGGTGTGTGCATTAGAATGGAGTGTTGTTGTTTAAACTTATTTTGTGGTTGTTAATTTTTCACCTATGCCTTGTCCTTGAAGAATATGCACATGGGTGGTAATAATATTACTGTATGCGATAAATACAACAATTATATTCATACTGTTGCTCTCCAAGGTCCCAGAACATGCTGCCTAGCGGACATGTGCCTACCAAGGCCCTCACATAATTCTTGGGTTCATGTCTCTCTGTAATGCACTCCATTTAGGATAGAAAAGATTTACTTACTAGTAAGCTTGTTGATCAGATTGAAATGATAGTGAACTTTGAAATCCTACGATGGAGATATTAGAGAAAGGAAAGTTTGATAGAATGTGTTTCACTTTAGAATTCAGAAAGTCAAAGAATTTGGGAAAGTCAGTGGAGTTAGGGGAGTTGTAGATAGCACAGAAGTATTTAGTTTGAGAGTGACAGGACAGTTTGAGTAAGAGATATTATAATTTAGAGGAGTCGAAGTCAGGAACACAAAAGCAAGTGAGAATGCTGTGCACACATACACAACACCCACTTTAGGCTTCGAAACTAGGATAGAGAAAATAGGAGACAAAGAAAAGGCTGCTGGTAGTTGCTTAAATGGAATGGAAGTGAAGGTTTGCCAGAATTTTTGCAAAAATGTTACTGACTTTGTTCGTGATCTTGAAGTTTATACCCTTTTTAGGGATTAATCATCTAAAACACATTCAATATCGCTAAGACTGTTTACAGATTCTTATGTTGGTATATTTTTACCATATACACGATGACAAATATAATATCATATTAGTTTTTCTAAGCAGCTACCATAACGATAAGCCGATAACACTTTAGTAGTATAAGGGCAGCATCATATAAATCTAATTAATAATGTTCATTTGTTTTTTAAGCAACTCAAAATATGCCATTCTTCTTAAATGACCTGAAGACGTTCATATGATGTTTCAAATCGAGTTTTAATGATCATGAAAGGCGAATTTTAAAGTAATGCTATCTAATCTGGCTGTTCATTGTTCTAAAATGCCCAACATATAACTACTTTATGCAAGAGGTAGACAAAATTAACTAAATACTACTCTTCCCACTACATATCATACATGTAACACCATACACTTACCTTATAAATATGGCAGTACAATTGTTAAGAGCAAACCTGGTGGTCCCTCGGATATCCACCCCCGGCAGGGTTGGGTTATTGACACAGGGCCCTCCCGGTCGTCATCATGCGACTGTGTCAAGAGCATTGCAACGTCCCAAAGCTGCTTGTCAGTACAGCTATTTCTTTAGTAATATAAGGGGACTTCACTCTAACATCAATTCTGTACACCAATTTCTTCAAGCAGAATCCCCTACTCTCCTTTTTTTGACAGAGACTCAAGTAACATCCACATCTGACACATCTAGATTTAATTTTCCAGGTTATCAACTGCTCCAAAATTTCAGACCTAAAGGTGGTGTATGTTGCTTCGCAAAATCTGAAATTGCCCTGGAGGAGGTTACTAGTTTCAATTGTCCCTATTTTGATTATTCTATATACAAATTAATTTCTGCTGGTAAATTTAAATACATATGTTGCATCTACCGTTCCCCAAATACTCCTCCAGAGCAAAGTCTTTTTGATTCTCTGTCCTCACAACTCGGTGTCCTCAACTTAAATGCTTCTTCTGAAATCACTGTGTTGGGTGATTTTAATGTCCATAATGTTGAATGGCTCACTCATTCAGCCAGGACTGATGATGCTGGCCTTGAATGTGAGCTATTTGCAGACTCATTTAATCTCATTCAACTAGTCAACCAACCCACCCGTGTACCAGATAATCCTAATCATAATTCCCACCTACTGGACTTATTTTTAACAACCAATTCAGAAAATTATGATGTTACAGTGAGGTCCCCACTTGGATCTTCTGATCACTGTCTGATACAGGCCACCTGTCTATCACCTACCACACCTTCCCACTCTGAACCTGTTTTGGTGACTAAATGGCATTACGATAGGGCAGACTGGGAGGGTCTTCAAGGTTTCTTTATTGATATTCCCTGGACCTCTTTCTTTTCTAATGATGCACACTCCACCTTGAGCCACATACAAGATTTTGTAAAAATTGGAATGGATACTTTTATTCCTCATCAAAAGTACAGTAAAAGATCTAATTCACCTAAATGGTTTGACCATAATTGTGCTAGAGTAACTGAACAAAAAGCCATAGCCTACAATGCATACACAAGATCAAAAACACATGAAGCCTTTAATTACTTTAGAAACATCAGAAATCATGCCAAAACTGTATTAAACCTAACTAAATCAAACTTTCTCCATAAGCAGGCAAATAAACTTCTAAATAATCCAAATGATAACAAAATATTTTGGTCTACTCTTAACTCATTCAAATCCAACTTCACTACTGCTTCATCCATTCCACCATTAAAATCTCCGACTGGCAATCTTGTAAGTGACCCACGAGGTAAAGCTAACCTTCTTGCAGATATTTTCTCCACCAACTCAACCTTAGATGACATAAATCAAGATGTCCCTGTACTTAATTTTAATTCACCTGAAATTCCCTCACTTAAGATCCACACCAGACATGTCAAAACTATTTTGCAGAATCTCTCAGTAGATAAGGCTCCTGGTCCAGATGAAATTCCTCCAATAGTACTTAAGAATTGCTCCTTGGTGCTCGCTCCTGTATTGGCAAAATTTTCCGTCTGTGTACTCATACCTCATGCTTCCCAGTACCCTGGAAAGAAGCAAACATCCATCCAGTTCCTAAAAAAGGTGCCTCTTCAGATCCATCAAACTACAGACCAATAGCTATAACTTCCACTCTTGGCAAAGTTTTTGAAATTATATTAAATAATCACATAATTAAGCATCTGGAGAATAATAAATTAATCAGTGATAGGCAATATGGTTTTAGACGATGTCGATCAACTGCAGACATTCTTTGCCTTCTTACGCATCAAATCAATCAAGCTACAGACCAACATGGTGAAACACATACAATAGCACTGGATATATCAAAGGCATTTGATAGAGTCTGGCATCAATCCTTATTGTCGAAGATGTCACACTACGGCCTTGCATCATTAGTTCCACTAATTTCTTCTTATCTTCATAACAGAAAAATATGTGTAATGGTAGATGGCTTTTATTCTCAATTTCACTTGCTGGTGTTCCCCAGGGATCAGTTTTGGCCCCAACTCTGTTCCTCATTCATATCAATGATCTCATATCTACCACTCATAATCCAATACATTCCTACGCAGATGACTCAACACTCCACAGTTCCTTCACATTTACCAATTCTTTCACCCAACCCGATCTTATAAATTCAAAAATAAACACTGCAATTTCTCTGAACCAGGACCTTTCTAGAATTAATGAATGGGGACAAGAGAATCTAGTTTCCTTTAATGCACAGAAAACCAAGTACATTCAATTTTCTAACCGACAGAATCTCACTGACTCCCATATATTTTTTAATGATGTAAATATTCCCACTTCCCCTAGTATTGACATTCTCGGTGTAACATTAACTACTAACTTGAGCTGGACACATTATGTTAGAAGCATTGCTAAGAATGCCTCTAAAAAACTGGGACTCCTGTACAGAGTTCGAGAATTCTTCACTGATGAGCAGTTGGCCGTAATATATAAAAGTCATGTGCGCTCTCAGATGGATTTGTTCACCTCTGTGGGGTGGAAGTGGAGTGGTTGCATTGAGGCAGTTGGACAAAATTCAAAATAAAGCTATTAGATTAATCAATAACCCTGCAATCACACAGGACCAAAAAAAACATATTTGAGAAGTCTTACCAGATATTTTTGGATATGTTCTCTATGCATAGCACAACTACGGAAAGTAACATACAATCATACAAATAGGCATGAACAGAGTCAGGGCTACACAAGTACCAGTTACACTTGTGAGAACGGAATTGCTTTTAACCCACTGAACCCCAGCGACGACATGTTGTCGTCGGCAATGTATGTAACGCTAAACCCCAGCGACGACAACGTGTCGTCCCTGTTAATTACTCCAGTCCTATGGCACCTAGAGGGCTCAGATTTGTATGGAAACTGTGTAAGTTTCCCACGCAACCATGCCGATGGTTGAAAACTCTCAAAGTCCAACCGCGTGCGCGTGCGCGTGAGCGCGCAAAAACCTGTTTGGGGTGTTTTTGCCTTCAATTTTCCCCTCTTGTAAATCCGACTTTCGGGCGCACCGTAGGACCCCTTAATGACCTAGGGGATCGATTTTTTGTGAGTTTTCCTTCATTCCTAACCCATTCCCAATTGTTTCTGGTAAAAAAAAAAAAAAATCAAAACCTGCTGGTCCCTGGTGGTACATTTATTCTGAACTAGCTGGGGCTCAGTGGGTTAAATAGAGTTATCATACTGGATTCGTATTTGGCAAGTAATGTTTAATGCAGCTAAATACTGTATAAGGCACTCATTATAGGCTACATGAGAACAGAACAATAGTAGTTTCTGTAATTGTTCATATTATAACGAATTTGACCTAATTTAAGAAGCTGCTTCAGAAGAACATTCCCCTAATTCTCGTATTGTGGCTATCAATCTACCAATTGTTTAACCCTCTCCGACGATAACGCCATTGCTCGCTATCAAAAGACGATTATATTCAGTTTAGAAAGAAAAGTGTAAGTAAACAGGATACAGACAATCTCAATTACCCCCCCACCCACAAACAACCTTTACAGGCCGTTCTTAAGCCGAGTTTAATATCTAAATATTAATCACAATGAAATTAAGGAAGGTGTTATGATATACTACAAGGTTAGTTTAGTTAGTTTAGCTTCACCCTTTCAGGATGCGATGACGTGTTATTACATTGATTTTGGTTATCATAAGACGATTTTATTCACTTTAGAAAGGGGTTTTGGAAGTCAGAGGGTTAATAGAGATATACATTAACCCATTCATTCCTAAGCTGAATAAATAGTCAAATGTTAGCGAAAATACATGGTATATTCTGTCATAATATACTGAAAGGGTTAAGCTCAGGAAAGACCTCTTGTAGTGAGAGGGTTAATACTTTCATCCCACCGTCCACTACCTCCAACTTTCCAGTCCCAGCGCGCCACCCACCCCTCTCCTCCCCCAAACTACCTGCAACGATCAATCCATGTACGAATATTTTTACCTTCGTTTTTCATATTGGTTTTGCGGGGTTGAATAGCTGTGAGGCAGTTTGATGTATGTGTGTGCCCATCGGAGTGTGTGTGTGTGATTGAGAGAGAGAGAGAGAGAGAGAGAGAGAGAGTACAAAGGAGTACAAAGGAAATCAAGCAACAACAGATCTAGTGACCCTTCTAGGCTGCTTGTCCTCCAAAACACTGAGGATCAAGTGTCCAAACAGTGGTTTAGAGTGGGTAAGGGAACTTTGGAAAGGGAACTACTGCCCTGCCACTAACGTGGCAGGACTAGGAAGTTAGTAGGGGACATATGGGTTAGTAACTGAGGGCAGGATAAAATAAAGGTATTCATTTACAAACGCAGTCAGTCGCGGGTTTGATGCGAGATATTTGTCTAGGCGGAATTTAAATGAATCAACGGTGCTGCAGTCTATAACGTCTCGGGGAAGCCCATTCCACAGTTGACAACTCGATTGAAGAAGAAATTCTTAGATTCGTGCGAGTTAAAAGATTTACCAATAATTTTGCAACCGTTTCCCCGCGTGTAATTAGATTGGTCGATAGTGAAGTACTTACTACAGTTCATATTGTCGATGCCTTTGATGATTTTGAACACTTGAATTAAGTCACCTCTTAATCTGCGCTGGGTTAACACCTTATGAGCGGCCTATGCGGTTTATTTATGTGTACCGCCCAGCGGGGTGTTTTTAGCCAAAATAGGGCTGTTTACGTGATCATTTTCATGCCTAAATAAGACCCAGAACGTAAAACAAGTATCTATCCCTGAAAGGGCATAAACAGAGCTTTCGAATGACACCATAACGATCCTGGTATGATGGATAGTTTTCTTGCAATAACCGTGCAACGCGAGTGCAAAAAGCATGTAATTCGGTACTTTCGGTACATAATTGAGTATGTAGCGAGTGAGAGAGGGAGGAGGGAGCTGAGATTTGTGTCAGTAGGTTCGCCACGGTGGTCTGGAGCAGTCATACGCTCGCTAGTCTCCTGCCACCACTTGTCTCTCTCTCTCAGCCACATTACGTGCTGAAATTGCCACTCGAGTTATGTCGAGCGCCGCCACATAGTCCAGCTTTATTAAATACGACTTAAGTGGTGAGCCGCTAATAAAGGGTTAAAGGAAATAGATTTAATTCTCTAAGACGCTCTTCGTATGGTTTGTTCTTTAGGTTAGGTATCATTTTGGTAACTCTACGTTGAACTTGTTCTAGCTTGTTTATGTCTTTTTGGTAATAAGGGCACCAGCATTGAACGCAGTATTCCAGAAGAGGGCGGACTAAGGAATTGTAAAGGGTTAGGATTACGTCTTTGGATTTATGCTCAAATGATCTGCCTATAAAGCCAATTATTTTGTTTGCCTTCTTAACAACTTCTGAACATTGTTGACTCGGTTTTAGTTACTCTATATTGTTACTCCCAGATCGGTTTCTCTGTTTACATTCTTAAGCTGAGTGCCATTCATCGAATAGTTTGCTTTCTCATTTAGGTATCCGATATGTAGTACTTTACATTTATCCGCATTGAAACTCATTTGCCAAATTTGGGCCCAATGTGACAATTTATCTAGATTGTGTTTCATATCGTCAACTTGATCTTTTGAGAGTACGCTATTTGCAATTTTTGTATCGTCAGCAAATTTTGAGATTGTACAGGTGAGACCCTCATCTATGTCGTTGATGTAAATTAGAAAGAGAATTGGTCCTAGTACCGATCCCTGGGGTACCCCGCTACTTACATTGGTCCATTTAGATGCCTTACCGTTTATGACTACTCTTTGCTTTCTGTCGCTGAGCCAATTTTCTATTCATTTCAACACATCGTCTCGTATTCCATGCGCTTTTAGTTTTAGCAGTAAACGTTTGTGGGGAACTTTGTCAAAGGCCTTTTGAAAATCAAGGTATATAATATCTACAGCTTTACTCTCATCGTAGAGGTTGAGGATATCGTGGAAGAAGTCTAAGTGGTTTGTTAAACAGGAACGTTTTTTACGAAAGCCGTGTTGAGTATCTTTAAGTATGTTATTTTCCTCTAAGTGATTTACGAGTCTGTCTCTTATGACCGTTTCTAGCATTTTACATACAACTGAGGTTGAGCTAATTGGACGATAGTTACTGGGTAGGGATTTGCTGCCTTTTTGAATATCGGTGTTACGTTGGCTATCTTCCACTGATCAGGCATAGTTCCAGACTGCAAGGATTTATTGAATAGTAATGTCAGTGGTTTGGAGAGCTCATCCTTAGCTTCCTTTAGAACTCTAGGCGAGATTGTATCAGGTCCAGGCGTTTTATTTACCTTGAGTTTATCTAAACAATTCAATACTTCTCTCTCTGTAACGGTGATATTGCTTAGAACATCTGAATTATCAATCTGAATCAGCGATGGTGTAGGGATATCACTGAGGTCTTCTGTTGTAAAAACTGATGCAAAGAAGGTATTGAGGGCATTACTCATTTGTACTTCGTCTTTGGTGTATTCTCCATTTTCATCGACTAACGGTCCAACAGTTGAAGTAACTAGTTTTTTCTTTCTGATATAACTATATAATTCTTTCGGGTTTGTTTTACTTTGATTCGCAATATGTAACTCTAGGGTCTTTTTACTTTGCTTAATTTACTTTTTGGCTTTGCGTCGTAGCTCTACAAATTTCACCCGTTCTTCGTCATTTTGTGAGGATTTTTATCTATCATTAGCAAATTTTTTAGCAAGCAGGCAGTTTGAAATATCTTTATTTCACCATTTGGGCTTATTATTATGGCCTGGACGCCGTATTTTCGATGGTATGCAGTCTTGCACTGCTTTTTGGTAAGTGGTTTCGAATAACTTCCAAGATGTATTTATGTCGTTATTGTTAATTAAAAAGCTCCAGTCAGTTTCTTTAAACGAAGCTCTAAGTTTATGAAAGTTTGCTTTCTTGAAATTAGGGACTTTTTCAATGCTACTATTTGGTTCGTTACTAGTAAAGTTTAAAGTGAAAGTTATCGTACGATGGTCGCTGTTACTGAATTCATCACCAACATTCAAAGTCTCTATTAATTCTTCTTTTGTTGCAAGTACAATGTCAAGAGAGAGAGAGAGAGAGAGAGAGAGAGAGGGGGGAGGGGGAGGGATTACTGGGGCAACCATATATGCAGTAACTACCACGATTATAGTCATACTAGCCAGACATATTTTTATAATTCCTACAATGTATAGACAAAAGAGTTTCATACACAAACGAGGTGATCTTTTATGTTCAAACTAGTGTTGTTACGCTGGCCAGCTTGCCAGAATGCACTCGTAACTCGCTAGCGCTCGCCAGGGCAGTGAAATGGGCTACAATAATCGTAGAACGATGTTCTTTCTTTCATAGAGTTCATGTTGTCACAGACAGATCAGTGGTGATCTTTATTCTTGTCTGTGACACTTGGAAGTATTTTATATCATGGATAGAATATAAGATGCATTGTGTGAAGTTAAAGGAGAAAGAGCGAGGTAGGCAGCGAGGTGGTAGTATGTGCGTGTGTATGTACGTGAGCCTCCCGCGCTCGGAGGATTTTCCCACGCTCCTGATTGGTCGGCGAGCCTGACGCGTCACGTGATGCCTGCTCCTCATGACGTAGTCGTCTGTGATTAGGCGCCGTGGCCTTTCTTAGTGATGGGGGGGCTTCTGCCTGCGTTTCTCCTGCAGAGCTTGGCACGGCGTGCTTGGTCCTACATGTCCTTTGCAATCTGTCCCCCAATCTAACCCCTGTACTACTTTCTCTCTCTCTGAACTTCTTTGTTTTCATACTTCTCTCTTTATTTAATTACTTATCCCTTCTGGTTCTGCATACGACTTCCATAGTCGGCCAGTCGTATTACCAGCATATGTTTGCACTAGTTTAGGGATTATTAGAATCATAGTCATATGGTAGCCTAGTGTTGGGGTGCTTCTAATTATTGAGCTGTTCTTTCCCGTTATTTAATGCTAGACAGTGGAAGGTATCTTTGGTCGTTGTCTGAGTTATGTATGTGGCAAGTCAGAGCCTGTACAACATCGACGAAGCTAGCTAGCCTGTAACCCTTGTGCATATTTTCCTTTGCGAGTGTAGCAGTATACAGGTGAACGGCTTTTGCCTATAATTACCTGTATCCTTGCTACCTCATCTTGTTGACCTTTGTGGAGCGCCAGGGCAAGACCAGATACTAGAGATCTGGACTTACCAAGAGAGCCTCCAAGTCACTTAACGTGACATAAGGGAAATCTGTTCAAGGGGAGACAGTAGGCTACGAGCATGCTTGCGCTCTGCCTAGTTTCCTAGTACCTTTTATGCCACTGCTAGACTTTATTAGTGAGGAAGACAGCATTGTATTTATTGTGACGCTTCTGCGTAGTAACCACGTGCGGGCATGCGCGCGCGTCGGCTGCCCAGCCGTTTAGAAACCGGCTGGTGGCAGCCGGCCGGCAGGCTTTCCCTTAACCCTTAATTAGCGGCGAGCAACATAAGTCGAGTTAAATAAAGCTGGACTATGTGGCGGCGCTCGACATAGGTCGAGTGGCAATTTCAGCACGTAATGTGGCTGAGAGAGAGAGACAAGTGGTGGCAGGAGACTAGCGAGCGTATGACTGCTCCAGACCACCGCGGCGAACCTACTGACACAAAACTCCTCCTCCCTCTCTCACTCTACATACTCAATTATGTACCGAAAGTACCGAATTACCTGCTTTTTGCACTCGCGTTGCACGGTTATTGCAAGAAAACTCATCATAGGATCGTTATGGTGTCATTCGAAAGCTCTGTTTATGCCCTTTCAGGGATAGGTACTTGTTTTACGTTCTGGGTCTTATTTAGGCATGAAAATGATCACGTAAACAGCCCTATTTGGCTAAAAACGCTGTGCGGTACATATAACCGTAGGCCGCTCGTAGTAATATATCCTACGACAATGTAGCTAATGTCTGGGATATTCTTATGTTGTTTCACAGCTTGAAGCTGCCCTTATTCTTAACCAACGCATCTTAGTATATTTTATTCTCGATAGTTGATTGTTTCATTATAATATATAAGATGTAAGTCTAGTGAGAGCGGGAAGAGACGAGCGGGAGAGAGAGACCGGCTTAGGACGTTGCTTCGCGCGGAGAGTCCAGCTTGGGACGAGCCTGAAGCGCTGCCACATGCATTTGATTGCAACGTTAGGCTTAGTTTCGACTCACGCACTGGGTAGAGGATTTTGACCAGGCAACTGTGTTGAGTGTTGCCAAGCCTGGGATGTATTCTGCATGCCTAGGGTGGGGTCCAGACAGATTCAAGACTCAGAGCTCACCTCATTGTCGTACCCTTCGGACCCCCTTGATATCTATCCCTCTCAACCCCACTTAGAAACGTTCTCTCTTACTTTGTATACCTTCTTTCCACTACTTCACCAGTCTATTTAATTATCCCATCCCCTTGATAGACCTTATATCTATTATTGTATTAACGACGAGCTCTCAGATAACTAGATAGGGTTTTGTGCCTTATGCAGGGATGTAATTGTTAATGAGACCTAGGAAGCTTTTTTGTTGTCTCATATTTGGTGGTTTCATGCTTGCTAGTGTGTTCTTGTGTCAGGTTAGCAGGGGCTAGACCGAAGGGGAGGCTTTTTGCGATCCTTTATGTAAAGTCTGCTGGTGCGAGTCCCGTGGACCCGCACGACTTTACTAGGATACCCGTGGGAGTCTGGGAGCATTTTCTTGTCTGTGTCCCTGTGTGTCTAGCGTTGTGTTGTGTGAGGGCCCTTGCCTAGTCCACTCAGCACTGCGCTAGCACGTCTTGCTTTTGTTTTAGGGTCGCCAGGAGAGAGTCAGATACTTGGGATCTGAGTCTCTCAAGAGAGCACCCTTTCAATTAGAATAATTTGGCGCACAGACCTGGGAACGTCCCTAGGCTAGAGCAGGTGGCTCAGCCCCGGTATCCGAAGCCTATATCCTTCCAGCTAGACCTCTGCCACCTGGCAGATTAACAGCTAGGGGTTTATTATCTCTGTATGCTTGTTATTGTGCCACAGTTTACCGTTTTTTGTGAGCATTGTGAGTCAGGGTGTGGCTTAGAGACTCTGTCCGAGCAGGCTTGCCTGACTAAGAGTGAGAAGCACACCTGTATGTGGTTATGTTGCGAGTTGCTGCCTTTATTTAATTATACCTATGCCATTATACACTGTATGTCCTATCACTAGTATTTATTCCAGCTTATGAGTTAAGAGTTCTCTAAATCCGTAATGTACTTTCTTTGCTAAGCATCAGATCCTACAGTAGCCGCATGCAGTTTAGAAACCTGCATCTTGTCTACCTGTACGATGTTTTGAGGACTGTTTGCTTTCACCTTCTTTCACGCAGGGGTGATTAGTTGTATTAATTAACGTAACGTTAAATGTACTTTCTTCTAGTTTGTTATTAAATTGTTTCTGCAATTTAATTCCGTTATCTATCTTTTCCTTGAAGCTTTAAGTCAACTTATTTGTGTGATCTTTTATATAGCCTGCTTGACTATCAGTAGTCTATAGTGCGTGCACCCTGTAACCGAGTCATAGGATACCTCGTTGTCCAGGCAGGACTCTTGACAGTTTAGGGTGGTTTGTTGCCTGGGTTTATAGATAAGGGTTGGATCTAGCGTTTTGCGTTGTTGCTTGTTGCCGCATACCTAGTCCAATAGAAAGAGCCCAGTGTTTATATATCCCAGGACGTAACAAATGGCGACCTTGCATAGGATTTACTGAACAGAGGAATATAGTGGTCATTTGTTTTGAGATTCCTTATGATTAGAGGAATACAGTGGACATTGAGTTTTTTTGGAGCAACCAATATAACACATTAAAAGACTTTAAATAACATTAGTATATACATACTTGCATAGGAGATAAGCGCACATTCTATAACCGTGATAATTACTGCAGTACACAGACATGTCTAATACATCAGAACACAGTGATGGGTCAGGTCACGATACGGGCTCGGAGGGAGAAAGACCTGTGGAGTGGCTAGTCGATAGCGAGGAGGGTGCTAGAAGATTTTTAGAGGTGCCCCTTACCGCTGCCAGGGTGTCGAAGCTGAATAAATATGGCTTAAAGTGTGTGGCAGGTCTTCAGGGTCACCAGGGTTTAAGTGGCATGAGGAAAGATCAGCTGAGGACTTTGATATTGGGTTTAGAAGGGAGAGACCTGGGTGGAGAGGCGACTGGGGGCCCCGGTCCCCAGCCCTCCCTCCACTCTACCCCCATATCAAACGTCAGGGTGCCTGAATTTAGTACATACCCCCGAGTTGATGGTCAATGGCAGCGTGGAATTCAATCACAGGGACCCTCTCCATTAAATGCACCTTCCCCTCCTCAAGGGTTGACTCAAGATTTGTTGTTTCGGCTTGAGATGGCCAAGGTTGAGGTTGCTAGAGCTCAGGCTGAGGCTGCCGAGAGACAGGCTAGTGTGCAGGCTGAGGCTGCAGAGAGAACAGCTATACGAGAGGCTGAACTGCAGGCAGAGTCTACTAGGTATCAGGCTGACAGGGAGCTGGAGAGATCTCGAGTGGAGGTAACAGGGCGAAATATTGGGGGAGGTAACAGACATCGGGACCAATCATTGTCGCACCTGCTTAAACTAGTTCCTGTGTTCGATGAATTAGGTGTGGCTGAGTTTTTATGCGATTTGCGAAGAAGTGTCAGGAACACCAGTGGCCTCAGGAAAAGTGGGCAGCATTAGTTTCATCAAGACTCCTAGGAAAGGGGCTAAAAGCGTATGATGCCCTACCTTTAGAGTCCTGTGTAGTTTATGATGAGCTAAAGAAGGCTGTGCTACGGGCCTATGAGTTACAACCAGAAACTTACCGCTTGAAGTTTCGGGGTGTTACTAAGGGCAAGGATAGTACCTTCCTAGAACACGCCCGGGACTTGTCTGATGCACTACGACATTGGCTGCGTTCTGAGAGGGCAGCTACTTTTGAGGAGTTGAGTGAGCTGGTTCTCTTGGAGCAGTTCTTTAAGTGCACAGGCGGGGACTTATCATTAAATATAAAGGAAAAAAATCCTAGAACTCTCCAGGCAGCAGAAATGGCTGACCGCCGACTGTCATTAATTCGAGGGTGCGGAGCAGCAGCTGGGAGTGAGTCGGGTGCAAAGGATCGTACCCCTCCCCCTCCCAAGAATTTTGATACACATAAATACACAAAACCATCTAGCACTAACAATAAAACTGAACATAAACCAAATACCGTCCCGTATAAGAAGTCTAATGGTACCTCCCACTCCCAAGGGAAACCAAAGAGTAAAGAGTGCTTTGCATGTCACAAGGAGGGTCACTTTGCAAATGCTTGTCCGAACAAGCCACCAAACAAGGTTGTGTCATTGGCCCGCAGCATAGGGGTGTCGCCTATATCTTCTGAGTTTGCCAAGGGTAGTTCGTCAGAGGGTGGGACACAGCCTGTGTTCAAGAGTCCGGAAGGCTCGAACCCTGTCCGCGACGTCTTTGGGGGTCATAGAGGGCATGGTTTTGTGAGGTGGGCTGGCGAAAGGCGAGGAGTTAAGCTATTGCGTGATACGGGGGCTTCTCAGACCTTGTTAACCCTTAATTAGCGGCTCACCACATAAGTCGAGTTAAATAAAGCTGGACTATGTGGCGGCGCAATCGACGAACTCGACCGTATGTTGCTGAGAGAGAGAGACAAGTGGTGGCAGGAGAGTAGCGAGCGTATGACTGCTCCAGACCACCGCGGCGAACCTCCTGACATGAATCTCACCTCCCTCCTACCTCTCTCACTCGCTATATAAGGAATTGTATGGGGAAAGTGCCTAATTACATGCTTTTTGCACTCGCGTTGCACGGTTATTGCAAGAAAACTAGCCATCATAAAAGGATCGTTATGGTGTCATTCGAAGATCTGTTTATGCCCTTTCAGGGATAGATACTTGCTTTACGTTCTGGGTCTTATTTAGGCATGAAAATGATCACGTAAACAGCCCTATTTTGGCTAAAAACACCCCGCTGGGCGGTACATATAAATAAACCGCATAGGCCGCTCTTAAGGTGTTAAAGAACTTTACTGGTAGACCGATTAACGCTGCTCGGGTGGTGGTAGTTCAGGGGATCAATGCTACGAAGTCCTACCCGCTGCTGCGGACGGAGCTGGAGGTGGGTGGTGTGGCGAAGGAGCTTGATGTAGGAATTGTTGAGAACTTGCCTGTTGGGGGCGTCGACCTCCTCCTCGGCAACGACTTTGCGGTGCCTGCTTCTAAGGTTTCACCCTTGGTCGTTGCCGAGAAAGCGGCCGACGTTAGTAGGGAGGAACAGGAGTGGGTTGAGAAGTGTAGCGTACAAACCATGGCGTGTGTTGTGACGCGTTCTCAGACATCCGGAGCCTTGCAGCCACCACCTCAGTCTATCAAACCGCGGAGGAAAGGTCACAAGAAAACGGGAAGTGTTGGTCAATTGGAGAGTTTTGAGCCGGCAGTGTTTCTTGGTGACTCATTATTGGCACCTATGTTAGAGTCTGGAGAGGCCCCGGGGCCTGTCACCGCTAATGCAGGTGCAGGGCAGGAAGACTCTGCGACAGCATCGTTATGCGCAGCGTGAGGAAAGGATGGCTCAGCGGGACATTGGAGGTGGAAATAATTTATTTAAGATGAACCTGGATAATCTCGCACCGGCTGATATATGTTCCTTGCAGCTGGAAGATCCTGAAGTCAGGGCGTGTGGTAATGGTGCTGTCGAACTGGAGAGCGATGGGGATGTGCAGCCTGGTGATTTTTTCTTGTCCGAGGGGATCTTGTATCGGAGACATCAGGATCCCAAGAAAAAGTGGGATGGCGGGTCAGGATTAGTGGACCAGTTAGTAGTACCGAGGGTGTGCCGTGAGAGCTTATTGAGATTAGCTCATGATGTGCCTTTGGCAGGGCACCTGGGGGCACGTAAGACGGAGGCAGCTCTGAGCAAGCTTTTCTGGTGGCCTGGGTTAAAGGCGAGTGTCGTGTCATGGCTATCACAGTGTCACACTTGTCAAGTTGTTGGGAAACCCAATCAGGTCATCCCGAGAGCCCCGTTACAACCCATCCCTGTCATTGGGCCGCCCTTGAGCAAAGTAGTTATCGATATGGTTGGCCCATTGCCCCCGACTAGTGCCGGCAATAAATGTTTACTAACTGTAATGGATGTAGCAACACGGTATCCAGATGCTTACCCCATGCGCAACGGGATGGCTAAGACTGTTGTCAAAAACCTACTTGTCTATTTCTCGTTATGGCTACCCTCAGGAGATCCAGTCTGATCAGGGATCCAATTTTACTTCTGCTCTGTTTAAGCAGACCATGCAGCAACATGGGATAGTGTCTGTGGTGTCATCTGTCTACCATCCCGAGAGTCAGTGAGTTTTGGAAAGGTGGCACTCGACTCTCAAGAGTATGTTGCGGTGTTATTGCATGGAAAATGGGAAGGACTGGGATCTAGGTCTCCCATACGTTTTATTTGCTGCGAGAGAAGTACCTGGGGAGAGCTTGGGATTTAGCCCGAACGAGTTGTTTTTTTGGACACAGGGCCAGGGGGACCCTTCACATAGTCAAGGAGATCTGGGAGGGAGTCACAAAGCCATGCTCGCTTCTAAAGTATGTTGTTGAAAGCCGTGAGAGAATGCTAAAGAGCCTGGAGGTAGCAGGTCGGAACCTTAAGAGTTCACAAGCTCAGATGAAGGACAGATACGACCAGAAGGTGAAGCTGAGGGAGTTTGAAGTAGATCAGGAGGTACTGATACTACTGCCTCTGGTGGGACACCCCTTGTCTGCCAAGTATTCTGGTCCATATCGGGTTGTAAGGAAGGTTTCTGATCTAGACTATTTAGTAGCTACTCCTGATCGTAAGAAAAAGAACCAACTTTGCCATGTAAATCTGATGAAAGAGTATGTGAGGCACCCCTCCGAGCCTCTCACTGTCCCGGTGTTGATCTGCAGCGATCGTGGTGGAGAAGGAGGAAGGGACAGTCGAGCTGCGGGGAGGATAATTGGGATTGTCATGTTTCCGCGGATCAGTGGGCGGGGAATTCTAGACAAGTGGCTCACGAGTTGATATTGCACCTGCCTGAGCAACAACGTGTAGCTGTGCAGCACTTGTTTGATTCAAACCCAGCTGTTTTCGCGGAGCATCCTGGCCTCACTACTCAAGCGGTGCACGATGTCGATGTTGGGGACCACTCGCCCTTTAAATCAGTGCCATACCGTGTTCCCCCTATTAAATTACCAGCACTTAGGGAAGAGCTGGATTATATGCTGAAACGTGGGCTGATTTCTGAGGGTGCAGTAAGGTGGACTTCCCCAGTCACACTGCAGCCCAAACCAGATGGCAAGGTGCGGTTTTGTATAGATTTCCGCAGGTTGAATGGTTTAACCCCCACAAATGCCTACCCTCTCCCTCGCGTGGACGACAGTGTGGATAAGATAGGAAAAGCCAAGTTCCTCACTAAGATAGACCTTGTTAAGGGTTATTGGCAAGTGCCCTTGTCTGAGCGAGCGCGAGAGGTGTGTGGGTTTGTGGTGGACGGTGCCACATATCGTTGCCATGTTATGCCATACGGGCTGAAAAATGCCCCTGCAACGTTTCAGAAATTAATGAACGACATTGTAGCCGACATTCCCAACTGTACGGTGTACCTAGATGATGTCATACTATACGACGATGATTTTAACAGTCACTGTGCTCACATCGGACAGCTTTTTAATAAACTGAATGAAGCAGGTTTGGTGGTAAACCTGGGTAAGTGCGATTGTGTCAAAGCCACAATTTTGTACCTGGGGTTCGAGGTGGGGATGGGTCAGGTGTGCCCTCCACAGACAAAGATCAAAGCCATCGATCAGTTTCCCCAGCCTACGACTAAGAAACAAATCATGCGGTTTCTAGGTATGATAGGCTATTATCGTCGCTTCATCAAAGGCTATTCGACTGTACTTGCACCTTTAACTGACTTATTATCTAAGGACGAGAAGTTCCGATGGGTTCCTGAGGGTGCAGAGGCGGTTTCCTTGGTGCAACACCTGTTATGTACCCACCCCATACTCAGGGCCCCGGACTTCAGCAGACCTTTTCAGCTGGCGACTGATGCCAGTGGCGTAGGGGCTGGAGCTGTCTTGTTACAGACAGATGATGAAGGTATCGAACATCCAGTGAGTTTTTACAGTAAAAAATTCAATAGTGCACAAAGAAATTACTCTGTAATTGAAAAAGAACTCCTGGCGATAGTGCTGGCGCTCAGGCACTTCGATGTATATGTTCCTGCTTTCGGACCAGTCGTAGTGGTTTATACCGATCATCACCCTCTGAAATTCTTGAATCAGTTTCATAACCGGAATATGAGGCTGACCAGGTGGTCACTCATGCTCTAGGAGTATAATCTGGACATACGCCATATTGCCGGTTCTGATAACGTGATAGCGGGTGAAGGGCGGGTGCCCGACCCCGAAAGGGGTTGAAATAGGGGAGCTATCCCCCCGCCAAAGGCGGCTTTCTAGGGCCTTCCCTAGCTGATGCTGAGAGGATTGGGTTCTAGTCATGTGGTGATGGGCTGGTCTATCAAAGTGAGAACTGAGCGATCTCTGCCATACCCATAGCTTACTCTGACTGTTCCTTTAACTTATATATTTTCTAGATCTCGAGTGACGGCGTCTTTTCCGTGGATTGACCTCCCAATCTACCAAGATTGGAAGCCAAAGCGTCACATTTTTCCTTTGCCCCTCAACTTCCTCTTCATAATTGCTGAGGGGCACAGGGCCCTGGGTGGGGCTTTGGTTTCCCGGGCGTTTCCGCACCCTCCTCAGCTCCCCGCCATGGAGTGGCTTCGGTCACCCAGGCTTTATTGTGGTCGGCAGGGAGGGTTCTGTGGGGGCGCTCGGTTATGGCCTTGGAATTGCTCGGGGCCTTGGGGCTGTTCGGCCAGGCAGCTTGGGGAACAACAACAACAACAACAACATGATAGCGGATTGACTATCAAGGGTGGATGATGTTGGTTAGACTGCCACAGAATTGAGGGTTGAGTGTGGAGGAAAATAGGCTGTCACTGTAGTTCAGCCGAAAAAAACAAATTAAAAAAGCAAAAACCTTATAAAAACTCTTTATTTTTTATAACGTGTAGAATTTTGTATAAGATGTTGTAACAGTATCTAAGTTGAATGTTTTTCGCTTATTGTCGCTGAGTTAGTTGAACTTGCTCGGTGGAGCGCAACAGTCTTTATTTTTGTTTATATATAGTGCCTTGTGTCGCAACAGTGTGTGGTACTATGAGAAGCTTTCTGTTAGATATGAAGAACTTAGTCAAGGGTCTTATATCTTAGGGGAGGTGTGACGCTTCTGCATAGTAACCACGTGCGGGCATGCGCGCACGTCGGCTGCCCAGCCGTTTAGAAACCGGCTGGTGGCAGCCGGCCGGCAGGCTTTCCCTTAGTATATATCCTACGACAATGTAACTAATGTCTGGGATATTCTTATGTTGTTTCACAGCTTGAAGCTGCCCTTATTCTTAACCAATGCATCTTAGTATATTTTATTCTCGATAGTTGATTGTTTCATTATAATATATAAGATGTAAGTCTAGTGAGAGCGGGAAGAGACGAGCGGGAGAGAGAGACCGGCTTGGGACGTTGCTTCGCGCAGAGAGTCCAGCTTGGGACGAGCCTGAAGCGCTGCCACATGCATTTGATTGCAACGTTAGGCTTAGTTTCGACTGACGCACGGGGTAGAGGATTTTGACCAGGCAACTGTGTTGAGTGTTGCCAAGCCTGGGATGTATTCTGCATGCCTAGGGTGGGGTCCAGACAGATTCAAGACTCAGAGCTCACCTCATTGTCGTACCCTTCGGACCCCCTTGATATCTATCCCTCTCAACCCCACTTAGAAACGTTCTCTCTTACTTTGTATACCTTCTTTCCACTACTTCACCAATCTATTTAATTATCCCATCCCCTTGATAGACCTTATATCTATTATTGTATTAACGACGAGCTCTCAGATAACTAGATAGGGTTTTGTGCCTTATGCAGGGATGTAATTGTTAATGAGACCTAGGAAGCTTTTTTGTTGTCTCATATCTGGTGGTTTCATGCTTGCTAGTGTGTTCTTGTGTCAGGTTAGCAGGGGCTAGACCGGAGGGGAGGCTTTTTGCGATCCTTTAAGTAAAGTCTGCTGGTGCGAGTCCCGTGGACCCGCACGACTTTACTAGGATACCCGTGGGAGTCTGGGGGCATTTTCTTGTCTGTGTCCCTGTGTGTCTAGCGTTGTGTTGTGTGAGGGCCCTTGCCTAGTCCACTCAGCACTGCACTAGCACGTCTTGCTTTTGTTTTAGGGTCGCCAGGAGAGAGTCAGATACTTGGGATCTGAGTCTCTCAAGAGAGAACCCTTTCAATTAGAATAATTTGGCGCACAGACCTGGGAACGTCCCTAGGCTAGAGCAGGTGGCTCAGCCCCGGTATCCGAAGCCTATATCCTTCCAGCTAGACCTCTGCCACCTGGCAGATTAACAGCTAGGGGTTTATTATCTCTGTATGCTTGTTATTGTGCCACAGTTTACCGTTTTTGTGAGCATTGTGAGTCAGGGTGTGGCTTAGAGACTCTGTCCGAGCAGGCTTGCCTGACTAAGAGTGAGAAGCACACCTGTATGTAGTTATGTTGCGAGTTGCTGCCTTTATTTAATTATACCTATGCCATTATACACTGTATGTCCTATCACTAGTATTTATTCCTGCTTATGAGTTAAGAGTTCTCTAAATCCGTAACGTACTTTCTTTGCTAAGCATCAGATCCTACAGTAGCCGAATGCAGTTTAGAAACCCGCATCTTGTCTACCTTGTACGATGTTTTGAGGACTGTTTGCTTTCACCTTCTTTCACGCAGGGGTGATTAGTTGTATTAATTAACGTAACGTTAAATGTACTTTCTTCTAGTTTGTTATTAAATTGTTTCTGCAATTTAATTCCGTTATCTATCTTTTCCTTGAAGCTTTAAGTCAACTTAATTGTGTGATCTTTTATATAGCCTGCTTGACTATCAGCAGTCTATAGTGCGTGCACTATAGAGTCCAGGCAGGACTCTTGACGGTTTAGGGTGGTTTGTTGCCTGGGTTTATAGATAAGGGTTGGATCTAGCGTTTTCCGTTGTTGCTTGTTGCCGCATACCTAGTCCAGTAGAAAGAGCCCAGTGTTTATATATCCCAGGACGTAACATTATTAACTTTCATTGTCTATGCTTTAGGAATTATTCACGCCTTATTTTAGCCTTGGTTGATGCATAGTGCACAACCCAGTTTGGCTGTTACGTTGGCTAAGGAAGTACTGTTTCTGAGTGGTTATTATTAGTGCTGTCACAGAGTTGTTGCACTCCCTTGTTATATATATGTATCCTGCTTATTGGTGTATTTAAGATACACGCTTTGGTGTCCTGCCCCTGCATTATTTCTGTTCTATATTAACGAGCATCTTAGAGCATCGGACCTTTTCAGAAGATTCCTTATCTGATTGCTGTAGGACTAGACTTCCAGTGTTTTCATAGAGCATTGAAGAGTTTAGTGTTGAGTACTGACTCACACTAAAGTTAACGTAAGCATTTATTCCTTTATTAAATCTTATATAGTTTATTCAAGCATTGTTATTACTTAAGAGCATTTTCGTAACGTAAGTACTCCTGTTGTGAGTTGGCTTTGCCGTCATCGGAAAGCCTTTGTAGAAGTGCACTAAAACCCAGTTAATTGATACCCCGTTATCCAGAAGATTAACTCTGGAGGGTTTTAAGTGTTTTTGTTCACCTGCGTAATAGTTCGAGGGTTTGGAATTAGCGTACCGTTGTAATAGATATAACAATTGGCCGTTGTTGCAGATATAGTCCATTATTAAGTGCCCTTCTTTATTTCGTAGTGCCGGTCGGTCGTAACAAATGGCGATCTTAGACCAGAATATAGTGAACTGAATATTGCAGTTTTTTTGGGGGGGAGAAATCTTATTGCCATTTGGGGTTGAATTTATTTCTCGCATTGGTGGCAGTAGACATTGTTTTGAGGATACATAGAACTTGTTGGAGTTATTGGTGACCTAGTATTGCACTCAAGAACATCTTCGAATATTTTTTGGTGAATAAAGCTACGCAAGAGTTTGGCTACTTTTGTCTTGACTGAGATTTTTTGTTGTTGACTCCATCATGTTACTGGACGGGTCTGAGCATAGTGAGGGCACAGTGCGAGAGGCAGGCAAGGAGGTGGAGAAGGTGGAGTTGTTAAGCGGCGTTCGGGTGGTGAACAATGAGGAGGATGCTCGGATTTTTTTGGAGGAGCCTGTGTCAGCGGATCGTGTGTCGGGGCTAGACCGGTACGGCCTGCAGTGTGTGGCCACGGTCTTAGGGTTTCCCGGTACTAGCGGTTTGTCGAGAGGTGAGCTGGTTGCCTGTGTGCTGGGTTGGGTGCATGGGGGTTCGGGTGGAGCGGGAGCTGGGGCACCTTCGGCCCAGTCCCCATTCCACTCGACTCCTACCATGGCGCCCCCTCGGGCTCCGGAGCCGGGTACGTTCCCGCAGGCCGATGCCCGCTGGCGGTTGGTTATGCCTCTAGGTGATTCACGGGGTGGGTCCCCAATAGTAGCACCCCCTCCTCAGGGTTTGTCTGCCGAGATGTTGTTTCAGCTCGAGCTTGCCAAACTTAAGCAGCAGTCTGAGCTTGAGCAGCAGAAGATCGAGCAGCGGAATCATGAGTCTGAGCTCAAGTATAGGTATCAGGCTGAGTCTGCAAGGTATTGTGCCGATATTGACCTAGAGAAAACTTGTGTAGAGGTGACGAGTAACCGGGTCGCCCAGGGGGGTCGAGCCCATGACCAGTCCCTGTCGCATCTACTTAAGTTGGTTCCAGTGTTTGATGAGTTAGGAGTTACAGAATTTTTTCTCCGGTTCGAGAAAAAGTGCCAGGAGCACCAATGGCCCGAGGAGAAGTGGGCAGCCCTTGTTTCTTCACGATTGACGGGGAAAGCACTCAAGGCGTACGATGCTTTGCCCCTAGATTCCTGTGTGAATTACGAGTTGTTGAAAGAGGCTGTCCTGAGGGCATATGAGCTACAGCCAGAGACCTATAGGCTGAAGTTTAGGGCGGTTCCAAAAAGAAAGGAGAGTACTTTCCAGGAACACGCTAGAGAGCTGTCAGATGTATTTGAAAATTGGTTAAGGTCGGAGAAGTCAACTACTTTTGATTCAGTAAAACAACTAGTGTTGCTGGAACAATTTTTTAAATGTACTGGCAGTGACTTGACTCTTAACCTTAAAGAAAAGCGACCGGAAACTCTACAAGAGGCGGCTGAGCTGGCTGACCTCAGGTTGTCACTTATTCGCGGGTGCGGGTCTGCACAGAGAGCTGAGGCAGGTAACAAGGGGAGTACCACTCAACCCCCCAGAATTAGTGACAAAAACAATTATCCATTCAAGAGTACTGGAGCACAAGTTGCTTTAGGAGCACTTAGATAGGTTGGCACCCTCGGATATATGTCGGTTGCAAGCGGAAGATCCAGGGCTTGAGAGTTGTGGGAACGGGGCGATTGAACTCGACGAGGACGGGGATGCAAAGTCGGCAGATTTTTTCATGTTGGGGGAATCCTGTACTGCCGTTTTTTGGATCCCAGACGTAGTTGGGATGGTGGGGCAAGAGTGGTTGACCAGTTGGTGGTTCCTGAGAAGTGTCGTGATAGCCTGTTGCGGGTGGCGCATGATGTTCCATTGGCAGGTCACTTGGGTGTGAGAAAAACGTTGGCTTCGTTATCTAGGTTGTTCTGGTGGCCAGGTATTAAAGCCCAAGTTTCGGCATGGGTGGCGATGTGTGGTACCTGCCAGAGGATGGGAAAGCCCAATCAGAGCATACCTAAGGCTCTGTTGCACCCAGTGCCTGCTATTGGTCTGCCCTTCAGCAAGGTTATCATCGACATGGTAGGCCCTCTGCCTCCCACTAGTGCAAGTAACAGGTTTTTGCTAACCCTTATGGATGTCTCCACTCGCTACCCTGATGCATACCCTATGAGAAATGGCAAGTCTAAAACTGTTGTGCGAAATCTGCTGTTGTATTGCTCGAGGTACGGGTACCCGCAGGAAATTCAGTCGGACCAAGGGTCGAATTTCTCGTCCACACTCTTCAAACAGACCATGCAGCAGCATGGGATTCGTACGGTTGTCTCTTCAGCTTATCACCCAGAGAGTCAAGGGGTGATGGAAAGATGGCATTCCACTTTGAAAAGCATGTTGCGGTGCTACTGTTTGGAGAACGGCAAGGATTGGGACCCGGGGCTCCCATACGTTTTGTTTGCGGCAAGAGAGGTACCTGGGGAGAGCCTTGGGTTTAGCCCCAACGAGCTAGTTTTCGGCCATCAGGTTAGAGGTCCTCTGAGCATGGTTAAAGAAATCTGGGAAGGGACTGTGCAGCCATGTTCTCTAATTAAGTATGTCCTCGAGAGTAGAGACAGGATGCTGAAGAGCCTGGAGTTGGCAGGGAGAAATTTGGTAGATAATCAGGCCTTGATGAAGGATCGATATGACACTAAGGCAAAGCTCCGGGAGTTTGTGGTTGGACAGGAGGTTTTGGTCTTATTGCCCTTAGTAGGCCATCCCCTTTCGGCTAAGTTTGTCGGTCCTTACAAGGTCGTGCGCAAGTTGTCTGACCTAGATTACCTTGTGGCTACTCCGGATAGGCGGAAGAAAAATCAGCTCTGTCATGTGAACCTGCTAAAAGAGTTCGTGAGGCATCCACCTGAGCAGCCTACTGTCCCTGTGTTGGCTTGCAGCGGCCAAGGTGGAGAAGGAGAGGGGGGCAGTGAGGCACAGGTGGAGGAGAGCTGGGATTGTCATGTCTCGGCGGATCAGTGGGCGGGGAACACGAACCAGGTGGCTGTTGAGGCGCTAGAGCACCTGCCTGAGCAACAGCGTGCAGCGATCCAGCACCTGTTCTGTTCATTCCCCACTGTGTTTGCCGAGCACCCAGGCCTCACAACTCATGCGGTGCTTGATGTGGACGTTGGAGACCCCCCCCCCTTTAAATCAGTGCCATATCGTGTACCTCCCATTAAACTTCCGGCGAGTTAGGCTACATGTTGGAGAGAGGACTGATAGAAAAAGGGGCGGTTAGGTGGACATCTCCCGTCACTCTGCAGCCTAAACCAGACGGCAAGGTCAGGTTTTGCATTGACTTCAGGCGGTTGAACGGCTTAACCCCCACCAATGCCTACCCTCTTCCCCGCGTAGATGACAGTGTTGATAAGATCGGGTGTGCACGTTACCTCACCAGGTGGATCTTGTCAAGGGTTACTGGCAGGTGACGTTGTCTGAGCAGGCGAAGCAGGTGTGCGGGTTTGTGGTGGATAGGAATACTTACCGTTGCAACGTTATGCCGTATGGGCTGAAAAATGCACCTGCAACTTTCCAATGCCTGATGAACGAGTTAGTGGCGGAGATCCCTAACTGCACCGTTTATCTTGATGATGTGATAATTTACGACGATGACTTTGAGAGCCATTGCGAGCACATCGGGGCACTGCTCAGGAAGCTAAGTGAGGCTCATTTGGTGGTCAATCTGGGCAAATGTGACTTTGTTCGGGCAACTGTGCAGTATCTGGGGTTTGTGGTAGGGTTAGGCCAAGTGTGCCCCCCCCTTACCAAGATACAGGCTATTAACCAGTTCCCCAGGCCGGCCACCAAAAGACAGATCATGAGGTTCTTGGGCATGATCGGGTATTACCTCAGATTCATCTGCGGGTACTCCTCGGTGTTGGCTCCTCTGACGGACTTATTGGCAAAGACAAAAATGTTTGGGTGGGCACCTGAGTGTGAGAAGGCTTTTTCACTGGTGAAGCATCTGTTGTGTACTCACCCCATACTCAGGGCCCCCGACTTTTCAAGACCTTTTCAGCTAGCGACAGATGCTAGCGGCATAGGGGCTGGTGCCGTCTTGTTACAGACAGATACGGAAGGTGTGGAACATCCAGTAAGCTTCTTTTCGAAAAAGTTCAACTCAGCACAAAAGAACTATTCGGTAGTAGAAAAGGAGCTTCTGGCTATTGTGCTGGCGCTCAGGCACTTTGAGGTGTATGTTCCCGCATTTGGCCCAGTCGTGGTGATTTACACTGACCACCACCCTTTGAAGTTTTTTAATCAGTTCCACAACCGGAATATGTGGCTAACAAGATGGTCTTTAATGTTGCAGGAGTATAATTTGGACATTCGCCATATTGCCGGTTGTGACAATGTGATAGCTGACTGTTTGTCCAGGGTGGCGGACCCAGGGTAGATCACAACAGGTGTGTTTGGTGGAGTGGAGAAAAATTAGGCTTGCCCCTGTAGTGCAACGCCGCTAAAAACACTATTAAAAAATATAAAATCCTCACATAAAAACCCTTTCTTTTTGATAGTATATAAGTGCAGTATATCACAGCAAGCATCTAAGACACTCTGAGTTGTTGTCTTAGTAGGCTAGGCTTGGTGAAGCTTCCTCGTTGAGCGTGATATAATTTTTATGATGCTATTATTTTGGGGAAGTGTTGTGCAGTTTTTTTTTTTATAATGCAGTGTTTTATGTTTGTGATCGTGCCTTGTTTTCACAGCTTGGGAGAGTAGCTGGGTGATGCGGGGTTGGTTAGCATTCTGTCTGGTCAGATGTGGAGTTCACCTGAGGCTGAAACGTCCCACATCTTGGGTGGGGTGTTACGCTGGCCAGCTTGCCAGAATGCACTCGTAACTCGCTAGCGCTCGCCAGGGCAGTGAAATGGGCTACAATAATCGTAGAACGATGTTCTTTCTTTCATAGAGTTCATGTTGTCACAGACAGATCAGTGGTGATCTTTATTTTTGTCTGTGACACTTGGAAGTATTTTATATCATGGATAGAATATAAGATGCATTGTGTGAAGTTAAAGGAGAAAGAGCGAGGTAGGCAGCGAGGTGGTAGTATGTGCGTGTGTATGTACGTGAGCCTCCCGCGCTCGGAGGATTTTCCCACGCTCCTGATTGGTCGGCGGGCCTGACGCGTCACGTGACGCCTGCTCCTCATGACGTAGTCGTCTGTGATTGGGCGCCGCGGCCTTTGTTAGTGCTGGGGGGGCTCCTGCCTGCGTTTCTCCTGCAGAGCTTGGCACGGCGTGCTTGGTCCTACATGTCCTTTGCAATCTGTCCCCCAATCTAACCCCTGTACTACTTTCTCTCTCTCTGAACTTCTTCGTTTTCATACTTCTCTCTTTATTCAATTATTTATCCCTTCTGGTTCTGCATACGACTTCCATAGTTGGCCAGTCGTATTACCAGCACCAGCTCTCCATATATGTTTGCAATAGTTTTAGGGATTATTAGAGTCATAGTCATATGCTAGCCTATTGTTGGGGTGCTTCTAATTATTGAGCTGTTCTTTCCCATTATTTAATGCTAGACAGTGGAAGGTATCTTTGGTCGTTGTCTGAGTTATGTATGTGGCAAGTCAGGGCCTGTACAACATCGACGAAGCTAGCTAGCCTGTAACCCTTCTGCATATTTTCCTTTGCGAGTGTAGCAGTATACAAGTAAAGGGCTGTTGCCTACTCTTACCTGTATGCTTGCTACCTCATTTTGTTGACCTTTGTGGAGCGCCAGGGCAAGACCAGATACTAGAGATCTGGACTTACCAAGAGAGCCTCCAAGTCACTTAACGTAACATAAGGGAAATCTGTTCAAGGGGAGACAGTAGGCTACGAGCATGCTTGCGCTCTGCCTAGTTTCCTGATACCTTTTATGCCACTGCTAGACTTTATTAGTGAGGAAGACAGCATTGTGTTTATTTACTTTCATTGTCTATGCTTTAGGAATTATTCACGCCTTATTTTAGCCTTGGTTGATGCATAGTGCACAACCCAGTTTGGCTGTTACGTTGGCTAAGGAAGTACTGTTTCTGAGTGGTTATTATTAGTGCTGTCACAGAGTTGTTGCACTCCCTTGTTATATATATGTATCCTGCTTATTGGTGTATTTAAGATACACGCTTTGGTATCCTGCCCCTGCATTATTTCTGTTCTATATTAACGAGCATCTTAGAGCATCGGACCTTTTCAGAAGATTCCTTATCTGATTGCTGTAGAACTAGACTTCCAGTGTTTTCATAGAGCATTGAAGAGTTTAGTGTTGAGTACAGACTCACACTAAAGTTAACGTAAGCATTTATTCCTTTATTAAATCTTATATAGTTTATTCAAGCATTGTTATTACTTAAGAGCATTTTCGTAACGTAAGTACTCCTGTTGTGAGTTGGCTTTGCCGTCATCGGAAAGCCTTTGTAGAAGTGCACTAAAACCCAGTTAATTGATACCCCGTTATCCAGTAGATTAACTCTGGAGGGTTTTAAGTGTTTTTGTTCACCTGCGTAATAGTTCGAGGGTTTGGAGTTAGCGTACCGTTGTTGCAGATATAGCCTATCATCTAGTCCATTATTTAGTGCCCTTGTTTATTTCGTAGTGCCGGTCGTAACAGTGTTTCCAAGCTGAACACTGAACACTTTTATAACGTTTCATTAGTCTTCAGCTGACCAAATAATTATATGAACAACCAAATCAAAGTGCTCAATATAGAAGCCGTACTCTTTATGCACAGTCAGTCAATCTGAATACAAGCAGTGGTACACTTGGCTCTAAAGTTACGTCAAGTGTGTTTCTTAAGAGTTTCTTTGTTCTGTCTGTCTGTATGTATGTATGTATGTATGTATGTATGTATGCATGTATGTATGTATGTTTGTATGTATGTAACTATGTATGTATGTATGTATGTATATATTTAGGCACATATACCCCATAGCTGGGGGTAACCGACTCAAGACAGAACCTGAACATAAACATTACATTTTCCAATTCTTATGTTCCAGTATAATTTTCGCGTTCCTGCGCCCCTTACTCTGTCTCCTCTAGTAGGTGAATTTAACAAGAGGAGGAGGATTCCTAGCCCCCTGTTCCCAGAAGGACATGTAGGACAGTAAAAGAGACAAACAGAAACGGCTAAGATTGGGTAAAGGATGCCAAACCTCACTTTGGAAAAGTATCAGCCCTCTTTGTTTTATTTGTGTATAATAATATGCCAGACAATCAATGCAAATATATAGTGGAATTAAGGGCATGCAAGAGCCACGAAAACCATATGAACACTATATTTTTAAGGCATATCTATAAATATTAGCGACCAGAATTCCCAAGCCACTCGGCCAAAACAAGTGGCCATGTATTTCCAAATATGAAAGGCACACATCGCCTACCTATACACACACACACACACACACACACACACATACACACACACTCACAAACACACCCACACACACCTAAACACACTCACACACACTCATACACACACACAAACACACACCCACACACAAACACACACCTACACACACACAGTACTAACCATGTACATAGTAGTGATCATCTGGTCCCTCGTCGTCGTCATCATGGTCGTCCAACACCATGGCTCGCTGCAGGGGTCCCGGCACCTGTACAGAGAAACAGACACACAGTCATATTTATATATTTTTTGTTAATTAATATTCTGAAATTTAGTCACATAAATACTCTTAAGATGTATAGCAGCATACTGACAGTATACATAATTTATTCTGGAAACACGAACTACACAGTCCACCTGTTTACGTAAAACAAACACAGGAAAATCATTATTCCTTATCGTTTGTTCAAATGAATCAGCAAACTCTCATTCCCTTAGTATGATGGTAGATAATTATTATGTTGGTTAGCAATGGGATGTGGTATGACCTAGGAAACTGGTTAAAGTTGAGTTTGTATTGTTGGCAAGATGAAATACCTACACCAATTATAAACAAATAACAAATAAAATAAATAAATCAATCAATCAATCAATAAATCACAAGCAAGTTAAGTATTCACTACCAACACCAATGACATTTATTACTTTCGGTAATACTATGTTAACTTGAAAGGCAAGTAATGAGTTATTATGCAGTAGGATGCTGTAATTAGTTTTATTTATTTTTTAAACAAATCAGGACGTTTTAGTTCACAAGAGGTAATAAGATCCGTATATGTCGAATATACTGTATATTTAATTAATACAATAATTTGTTGTAATGTATCCTGGCCAACACAACTCGAGTGATTAAATTCATATTATCACCAACCCACCAATTAACTTACCATTAAACCAAAGTAATGAAATCAATGACACTAATGAATACATGTGGTACTTCAAGGATTCGAACCTAGGATACTCACACCGAATTTCCGCGCACTAACCATTACGCTACCAAGACAGAAAAGACCTTACATAGTCAACAGGTTTCGTTATAATATGTTGGATGTTTTTAAGAAGATTAAACAGAAACCTTGAGTTAATCAAACCTCTTATATATGGAAGACATGTTTTAAGCTAGAGAAGCTAAATTATGCCGTCAAAGGTAACCCTTTCAATACGATGGTTTCATAATAAGTATACTCTGGCTATCACTAAACCATTTCTTCAACTTAGGATGACCCTTAACACTCAAAGAGCGGGTGGTGGAGTATATTTGACTGTGCCGCCCAGCGGGGGGTTTTACCGTAAACGAGCTTGTTTCCGTGCTCGTTTTCATGCATCTTTCCATTCACATATGCATAGCCTACGTGAATTGTAGTTGGAATGTGTGTACATGCTTAGATTGATATGCAGGATTCGAAGTTGCATAATAAATCGTAGGCAGTGTCCACCATCCTTTAACTGTCTTTGTGGTGCGATGCATAAGGTGTTGATTTTCGGTGTGAGCATCCTGGGTTCGAATCCATGGACTGCCACATGTGTTTGTAAATTACATTAATCGATTTTAGGAGTATAGTTGGTTGTTGGAAGGAACATAATAATAAACAAGAGCCAGAGCGCAATACAATTATCTATCCGTGAAAGGGCGATAATTGAGCTTTCCAATGACATCCGAACCATCCTTCTACGATGGCTGATTGTCTTGCAACGATCGTGCAACCGAAGGGCAAAATTGGTAAAATACGGTAATTTCCTTACATTATTACGTGTGAAACGAGTGAGGGAGGGTGGAGTAGGGCGAAGTACATCTCAGTAGCTCCACGGCCACCGTGGCGAGCGGTCATGAGGTAACCTACGCTCCTCCCACCGCTCCGCTCTCTCTCAGAGCACATTACGTGCTCAAAAATTGCATGCGACTATAGCCGGGCCCCGCCACATAGTCCTTGGTTCTCTTGCCCGGCTGTAGCCGGGCGCCGCCAAAGAAGGGTTAATCATCAAATAGGTAGAAACTATTAACCGCTTGAGGTTCATTACGCATTTTGAAAAGGCTGGCATATAACATTTCCTTCAACTGCTTTTACTCTTCCTGCCATTGAATGGTATTTTTCTGCCTTGTATGTCGCCGAATGGGCGATCCCTGCATATAGATATGATGTTCTAGTACTTTGGTCTGTGCGATGTTGCTAGACGATTAAGGGAATTTGTCTAGGAAGATAAAGGGCATATAGCTCATACAATATCCCATTCCATGTTATCATTGTCTAAAGCCTGTTAAAGCATAATTGATACTGCACAATTGTTTTCTATCTATCTATCTATTTACTCAGGCCCAATCCCCACTTTTTCTATGTTTTTTTTTATTTTGTCATTATTTTTTTTTTATTTATTTTTTGTTTTTATGTTTTTTTATTTTGGGGGGGGCGACTCAAGACAGAGCAACAACAGGGAAAACACAAAACACATCATAAAACAACGAACACACACAGACAAAACACAAATTCACACACATCTAGGTCACCCAGGAGAAGACCCAGAGACCAGGGTCACCAAGGTCCCTCCAGTAATACCCCGGCCCCCGACAACCCGGGAAGGTTCCGATCTCGTCAGGCAGACATGCAGAGGAGCCGAAGCCACAAGCCCGTCCACTACACTTCCAGGCGCACCCTTCACATTAATCGTCTCCCCGGGCCGGGCGCTTGATGGACTATTATCAAGTACAACTTGCGCCCGACCCCTTCCCCCAAATGACCACATGTTCACTCATATATTCACAAGCATTCTCCATTCATTCCTGTTTATTACCACTTCCTTTGCCTGATCTATAGTCATTCCTCTATCATCCATAGCTTGTCTTACACAGTCTCTCCATCTCAATGGGGGTCTTCCTGCCCTTCTATCTCCCCTTATATCTGACTCATATATTCTCTTTGTAAGCCTTTCATCTACCATTCATTCAACATGACCATACCAGCTCAGCACCCTTCTGTCCACTATGGCTGACAAATGTTCCTGCTGCCCCACTCTCCTATGTATCTCTTCATTCCTCAATCTGTCTCTACGAGTAACTCCACTCTTACTTCTCAAGCAGCTCATCTCCATCACATCCAGCTTTATTATCTCCTTTTCCTTCAGAGCCCATGTCTCAGCCCCATACATCACTGTTGGCACAACAATTCCTCGATACATTGCACATTTGATTTTCATTCCGAGATTTCTCGTCTTCCACATACTTCCCATTGCACCGAAAACCTTCCTTCCTTCACACACACTCTGTTTTACCTCCATTTCCATACCTCCACTCCTGCTTATTGTTCCTCCTAGATATTTAAAACACTCTACTTGTTCCAATATTTCCCCATCCAGCCTCACATCTAGATTCACCCAACGATCACCCCTATTACACACCATTACTTTACTTTTATTGACATTCACCTTCAGTTTCCTCCTTCCACAAACCACACCAAACTCTTTGACTACCCGCTGCAGTTTCTCATCAGAATCCGCCACCAACGCTGTGTCATCAGCGAACAGCAACTGATTCAACTCCCAATCTCTACCATTCTTTCCTACTAAACCCAATCCTCTTCCCATAGTTCTCATTTCCACCTCCCTCACCACACCATCCATAAACATATTAAACAGCCATGGTGACATTACCCAACCCTGTCGCAAACCTACCTTTACCTCAAACCATTCACCCAACTCACTATTTCCTACTCTAACACATGCTCTGCTCCCTCCATAAAAACTCTTAACTGATTCTAACATATTTCCTCCAATTTCATAAATCTTTAACACCTTCCACATTGCATCATGATCCACACGATCATACGCTTTTTCCAAATCCATAAAAACCAAAAATATCTCCTTATACTTCTTGCATAACTGTCTTACTGCAAACATCTGATCCATGAACCCTCTTCCCCTCCTAAAACCGCACCGTTCTTTTCCTTCTGTACACTTTATTATCCTCTCTATCAACACCCTGCCATACAGCTTTCCATCCACTGACAATAAACTAATACCTCTATCACTTGAACACTCCTGCCGATCTCCATTCCCCTTGTACAACGGCACAATACATGCACTCTTCCAGTCTATTGGTACCATTGACACAACAAAGCACACATTGAACAGTCTCACCAACCAATCTATCATCACATCTCCACCCTTCTTTATACACTCCGCAGCAATACCATCCAAACCTTCTGCTTTTCCCGCTCTCATTTGTTTCACTGCTTCTTTCACCTAATTTTCCTCAATCCTTTCATTCATTCCCTGCCACCTGGGTGGCCTGGGTAGCCTATCTCCATCAACCACTGCTTCAATCACTGTTTCTCATCTATCTCTTGCATTTAACAAAGATTAAAAATATTCGGCATATCTTTTCCTCACTTTAACTCCTTTCACTAGTACTTCTCCATCTGCATCTTTCACTGACTCTTCCCTCTATTGTCCTCCTTTCCTTACTCTATTTACTTCCTTCCAGAAATATCTTCTTTCGTTCTTCAAAATTCTCACTCAACCTTTGACCCCACCTTTCGTTTGCATCTTTTTTCGCTTCTGTAATTTTTCGTTTTGCCTCTCTCTTGTTCTCCTTGGACACCTCTCCCACACCTCAACACTACCATCCTGTAAAACCCTCTCAAAACACTGTATCTTCTCCTCAAGTGCCTTTCTCTTGATTTGCCTTAAATTTTGATATCAAATAGTAAACACAGCCATGTAAAGCTCGGTTCATACATGCACGAATTAACATCACGTCCGTCCCCGACTAAGAAAATATGCAGGACGGCATCAATCTGGAGGCCCCATGTGGCCACGATGGCCACTAGGGCCGTTCCAACGTTTTTTTGCCGCCGTTCTCATCCCGTTAGTCGTCGTCTAGACGCCACCAGGCTGCGTCTAGACGATGACCGCTCCCGTGTGTGTCCGTGTGTGTCCCATGGGTGTCCCGACATAACACGTTTTCTGGCAGTTGCCCCGACCCACACGGACCATTTTATGCATGCACAAAATGGACGCCGCCTAGGCACGGCGAATTAAGGGTTGGGGACGGACGGGACGTTAATTCGTGCATGTGTGAACCGAGCTTAAGATATTTCAAGCTTAGGACCTTGATGGCAAAACCTATCGCCTCTCTCTTCTGTTTGTGAGAGAGAAACTTGACCGTGGGAATTTAATCTGCTTTATTGCCTATATTTAATTTACCCTGATGTATTTCGTTCAAGATCAAGTAATGTGAATGCAGTATTTGATATATATATCACATGAGTGAAAAATTTGTCTATCCTAAAGTATCTATCAATATGATGAATATTCATATTTTGGTCTCGTTAATTATAAATAAATACGTATTGGCAGCTCTATCCATATGGTAACACTAGTGTTTATTCTAACGATACGATACGCAGGTGCTTTCGTACTACAACAGCATACGGCCAACTTGTCAAAATATTCCATCTTTATTTTCACTTTCACAGTGCATTATTCGATAGCTTGCCATTGTTTCTTCATTTCACTATTAAACTTACGCTGCTCCTACAATTTTTCATACCCCTCATTTAGATATCTGTCCATTTTTGTAACTGCTTTCACAGCCTGAAGTACTTAACATCTGAAGTGCGCATGGGGGTAATTGGAAACGTCCCCCTGTGCTGACGTATTTGAGGTGTTTCCGTCACTAAAATATTCATTGTGCCATTAATAGCATTAATACTTATCCATATGCGCCTATTATGGGTTGATTATAAAGGTATTAACCTGAAACAACAATAAAACGAGTGAAAACAGCGTTTGGATGGTCAAAATCGGAGATATAGCCCGCGAGTTGTATAATGTATGGGTGAGGCAATCTGCTTTCCCGCCAATTTCCCCCAAGGCCACTGAGACACAGTCGATCGATACTCTCTCTCTCTCTTGCACTCGCTTGCTATCAGTGATGACCACACCCTCCAATCGGATTTCTAATGTTAGCACGAAAATATACCTCAGAATAAGGGAATAACAGGGAAAATAGGTGATAACTGAAGGAGAGGAGGAAAGTGGGGAAGGAGGGGAGGTAGAGTACTGAGATTTTGCATGGCCCAGGGGCCAAAAAAAAAAATAAAAATAAAAAAAAAAATATAAAAAAATATGTTTTTTTCGATGTCAAAAGTTGATTTTTGTTTTCTCTGACTCTTAAGAGTCTCCCCGCAGTGCGCCGGGGGAACTCTTAAGAGTCTCCCCGCAGCTCCCGGGTTAACAGAGATACTGAGAATCAAAATGGTGGCCAGTGACCTGAGTCCTGAAACTCTTTGACTGATTGTGTTATTCTATGGGTACCCCAATGACCTGATAAACGCCACGAAAGCTCGGAAATGCATCTCGCCACCACTATACAAAAGACTAATTTATTGATATGTACATTTATAAGGAGGTAGGCTATATTGTACATTAACATTTATGATAATGAGGATAGCTGACCTCATGAGCAATGCCCTTTAACACCTTACGAGCGGCCTATGCGGTTTATTATATGTACCGCACAGCGGGGTGTTTTTAGCCAAAATAGGGCTGTTTACGTGATCATTTTCATGCCTAAATAAGACCCAGAACGTAAAACAAGTACCTATCCCTGAAAGGGCATAAACAGAGCTTTCGAATGACACCATAACGATCCTTGTATGATGGATAGTTTTCTTGCAATAACCGTGCAACGCGAGTGCAAAAAGCAGGTAATTCGGTACTTTCGGTACATAATTGAGTATGTAGCGAGTGAGAGAGGGAGGAGGGAGCTGAGATTTGTGTCAGTAGGTTCGCCGCGGTGGTCTGGAGCAGTCATACGCTCGCTAGTCTCCTGCCACCACTTGTCTCTCTCTCTCAGCCACATTACGTGCTGAAATTGCCACTCGACCTATGTCGAGCGCCGCCACATAGTCCAGCTTTTTTTAACTCGACTTATGTTGCTCGCCGCTAATTAAGGGTTAAGAAGTTGTTGTTGTTGTTGTCGTTCCATAAGCTGCCTGGCCGAACAGCCCGAGTCCCTAAGGAAAGCTATGGTCACGATCGGGCTTTCCCACAGGGCTCTCCAGGAGTCTAGATTATGTTGTGGGCCTAAGTGATTGTGTAGAATGCAGTCTTCTATGATGTGTTTAATAGTATGGGGTGCTGTGTTGCATCCTAGGCAGGTGTCGACGACACAGACATCCAGTCTCTTCTGATAGCTCAGAAGAGATGGATGGTACCCACTTCTCAGCCTGGCCAGGTGGATTCTGTCCTCACAAGGAAGGAAGAATGAGTGATTGGATGGAACGGTGAGAGATATGAGTATGTACAGTATGAGCTTCTCAAAACTGGTTTGGGGTGGGCAGGGAGAGACAGATAAAAGTATTTGTGTGTGATACCGTGTGCTGTGTGTTGTTTATCTGTGCGTGTGCTGCCATGTAGTATAGTGGATGGTATTCGTTTGTGGAGGCTGCAGCCAGGAATTGAGTGCCTCTCATGTCCAGGTGGTCTTTGACTTTGAGGACTGGTTTCTTGATGTAGGTGATCTGTAGGTGTAGTTGCTGTGCAGCCTGTGATGATTTTTAGGGCTTTGTTTTGAATAGTCTGTAAGGTCTTGTGATGACTTTCAATTAGGTTAGAAGCCCAGGCAGGGCTTACATATTCCATCACTGATTTTATGTATTGTTTGTATACTGTGGTGGTAGTTTCTTTGTTGTGTCCAAATTTTGTGTGGGCAAGCGACCTGAGGGCATTAAGTCTGAGTGTCAGATAATGTTTTATGGTTGTGATATGTTGTTTGAATGTAATTAGAGTATCATATGGTACTCCTAGGATTTTGTATGTGTGTGCGTGTGTGCGTGTGTATGTGTGTTAGGGGGGTGTTGTTTATGGTGTGGTGCGAGGTGTTTTTGTATTCGGCTGTCCAGCTTGTGAGGAGGGTTGCAGTGGATTTGGCTGGGGCTAATTTGAGTCTGTAGTGCACCAGTCATGTAGTGTGTTGAGATAGGGTTAAAGAAGTGTTTCTCTGTCTACTGTAGGTCTTGGTGTGCATGTGAGTGTTATGTCGTCTGCGTAGGAAGCTACATTTATTTGGGGTGCGTGGGATGTGGGTATATCATGCATGTATAGATTGAAGAGTGCGGGTGACAGGGCTGATCCCTGCGAGACTCCGTTTGTGAAGTTTCTGATGCTAGATGACCGGCAAATGATACGTGTGCACATCTGCCTGCTAGGTAGTTGGCCAGCCACATTTTTGTATTGTTGTGCATGTTTGTGTTGTAGATTTTGTTTGTTTGGTTGTGGCAGGGGATGGCATCGAAGGCTTTGTAATGTCGAGTGTGGCAAGTAAGGATCTGTGTGATGGTCTGGCTGAGTTGATGCCATCAAAAGCTCTTTATGTAAGGTCTGTAAAAGAGTGTTTGCGGAGTGTAATGGCCTGAAGCCATGTTGTATTGGAGCTAGGGAATAGCGTGTGTGGTCAGTTGTAGTACGAGGCATTCTGAGATTTTGCAGGGGGTGCAAAGGAGTGTGATGGGCCGGTGTGAGGAGGGTAGTGTGAGGTCTTTGTTGGGTTTGGGGAATGTAATGATGGCACCATGCTTCCAGATATCTGGTATTGTGTTATGTGAATAACTGTAATTTGATAAGTTGGTGAGTGCTTGTATGCCTTGTGGACTTAGGTGTCTGATGTGTATTTTGCTTATGTTGTCTGGACCACAGGTGGGTGAGTGCTTGAGATTGTTGATGATGTGCTTTGTCTGGTTGTTGAAGGGTGCATAGTCAGGGTCTGTGGGGTATTGTCTCACGTGGGATGACACGTCAGTCGTCGTGATGGGGGTTTTGGTGGCTGACATGAGAGAATTTTTTTTATTTTTTTTTGTTTTTTTCTATATTCCAACTACTCCCTCTCGGGCATAGGCTGATAGCCTTTACACTCTACCGCTGAACACGGTGAGGCCCGTGAGGTCTTGTTCCAGTCTAGGCAGTGAGACATGCGAAGCACCCACTCACGGCTCGAACCCAACTCCTTCTCTGAAGCTGCGTCGCCCCAGTGCTTCACAGTCTCACTCCCCAGGCTCGGACCCTCACTCTCAGAATGCCACCTATTGAGCAATTAACTCACTAGGCATTTCCCCCCTGTAGCATATTTTGAATATGGGAATATTCATACAGTGCAATTTAATCAGGGAACAATGAGGGTATTTTGTTTTGGCATTTCGGTGTGCTTTGGTAATGCACTGAAACTAGGTACAGCACAAATTCCATCCCAATAATATCTTCCCATTGACATATTGGGATTCGAACCCGGGTCCATTGGATTACCAGTCCACTGGCAAGACCACTCTGCCACACCTCCCCTAATTAACGAGTGTTTGCTTGTTGTTTATAATTATGAAGGAATAGAGTCTGTTGTTGTGATTGCGGCATGTGATTGTGTTGTGTTGCTGTTGGAAAGTGTGATACAGTTTAGTGTTTCATAGAGTTTTTGGAGGTTTGTTTTGTGATCAAGTGTTTGGAGGTAGTTATTCCAATTTAATGTTTGTTATTCTAGCATTTTGTTGTTAATCTGTGTGTTGAGTGCTTGGATTTATTGTGTGATGTCCTGTGTGTGGTGTGCTGGGGAATGTTTCAGTGTGTTGCGTTGTCTGATGAGGTTTTTAAATTTCCGATGTGAAGTTGGGGTTGTGTCTTTTTCTATTACCTCTTGGAATGTGTTCCTTGTCAATATTTTGGATAGTTGTGTTGAATGTGTGAACAGCATTGTTGATGTTAGTGATGGGTGTGTTGTTATGGGTTTCAAAGTGTTGTTCTGTCCCATTTGTGAAAGCTTCCCAGTTGGCTATTTTATAGTTAGTGTATGTGTATCTGTGGCTAGCTGGGGTAAGTCTGGTTTTGGTGGTGATAATGATCGGGAGGTGGTCGGAGCATAAGGCTTTTACCACCTTCCAGGATGTTGTGGGGGGGATGTTTTGGGGGCAGGGGGGGGGGTGGAATGTATATATTTATGATGGTAATGTTGGTGTTTATCGTGTAAGACGATAGGATACGACTCTTTTGTGATACCGTCCGTCTCTGTGACGTCACGGTCGTTCCCGCTGCACGGCATACGACGAGTAGATCGTATATTATAAGATTGTAAGTAAGTTAAGATTGTAAAGGCCTAATATGCTATTAAGCAATATTGACATTGTCTTATGTAGTATATATGAATTTATCGTATATATTAATATAATTTATCGTATAGAGCAACCTAGATGCGGTACGATAATTTAGGCTCCTGGCGTTTGCCAAGGCAGCAAGGTGTGCCTCTGAGGAAGACAGCTCAGAGCCTCCACGAACACCGACCAGTTAACATCTAATTTCCGCCCTTAGTTGATCGAGCTATTGTGCCTCTAATCACAATACACTGACAGCAATACATACAGCTACACCATCACGACGCTCTCATTGACGCCATGACTGATTGACAGATAAGCATAGTATTCATGTCCATTCCCATATAATAATTTATTCTTTCTTTCACTTGACTCGAGCCTCTGGGCCGAAGTCTTGTTTCCCCATTGTCCGCCATATTGGGAAAACGTTCTCCTTTGCCTCATTGCCACGTGGAACTATTGGTGAGTTAATTCCTGGCTAATATTAACCCTTAAAACCTTACCCTATATATAAATTTATTATGTGAGACCTTTGGATATAAATTAGCTTGTTTCAGATTGAATTCAATTAGATATGGAGTAGTTTTAATCTAGATTTATTTTATTTGATTCATTATAGCTTAGTAATATTTAACTTCCATTGATAGTTTACCACATTGGTGCCCAGACCTCGGGAATTAGCTACCAGTAAGGGATTTTTAAGGCAATGAGCAGGGGGACATATAACAGGATGCAGGAACAACTCTATGATAATCTGGTAGGACTAGCCAAGCGGTGGTTAGAGCCGGAATGCATGGTCGCATTGTTGCACCTGCCTAAGTCCTGCATCCCACCCATCATCTTCCCCCAATAATTTTCTCTTTCATTTCAGACTTCTTGTGACTCGTGACCTGACCTAACATTTTTTCTTGTTCAATATGACCCCTTAGTAGGTGTTGCTATTTTGTGTGCTATTTTTTCTCCATAACATAGAAGTCCGCCAGTCGGCGTCTCTTAACTAGACTACTTTTTTGCCGTTATTTTTGTAACATTTAGATAAATAGCCTATAGGCTTACATGCAAAATGAATAAACAGGAAGAGACACCATCTAGTGGGGTGCTGAGCAAAGCCCCTAAAAATCAGAGGGCGGGACTTCGGGGAGTATTAAATAGGCTAATTGTAGATGTCAACACTTTCATCACTACTGCTAACCTCGAGGAATTAGAAGCTAGATTAGACAATGTCCAGGCTACCCACGGTCATATTATGGCTCTGAGTGAGGTGGTTGTGGCAGGCATGACAGAGGAGGAAGAGATAGTTACAGAGTGTGATAATCGCGCCCTCTATGATGAACCTGTCTTTAGAGCGAAGCACATATTACAGCGTGCTGTCGCAAGTAAGAAGGGAGGCGAGAAGAGACCCATAGAAGGGTTGACCCAAAACACACTCTGCACCTCCCAAAGCTCAATCTTCCTATATTTGCGGGCAAATTGACTGAGTGGTTAGCATTTTGGGACGTATTTCGGTCTACAGTACATGAATCCTCTTTGGATAATGTCCGCAAGTTTCACTACCTGAAGGGACAAATGGAAGGAGAGGCCTTACATTTGATAGAGGGTTTTGCAGTAGTGGGTGATAGTTATCTTGAGGCAGTACAATTATTAAAGTCAACATACGGGGAACAAGAGCAGTTGAAGATGGCCCATGTCGTTGCCTTGTTAAAGCTCGCAGAACCACAGTATAAGGTTGAGGAATTAGCAAATTTTAGGGCAAATATGGAGTGCCATACTCGATCGCTAGACACCCTACGGCTCACCACACAGGAAATGATAGTCATTATCTTACGTCAGAAGCTTCCTATGGCAATACTTGATAAGGTTAGATCGTTTGATCTGGGGGAGTTCAAAACTCAGTTCAGTAAAGAAATTAATAATCTACAGTTGAACAAAGGGAGAATGTATGTGTCGGGAGGGAGTGGGAATGTGGAGATGAGGGGAACAGTAAGCATGACGGTGGGGACTAAAAAAAAGAAAGAGGGTACGTATAAGAAACGTGCTCAGATTCTATGTAAGCTATGTAATAACAAACATAAATGGAGTTTCTGTGTAAAATACCCAACAAATGAGACAAAACTAGCACAGGCAAAGAGGTTGAAGCTATGTGTAGGTTGTCTAAGTAAAGAACATGGTAATCAGGGACAATGTACTGCTACATACTTAAGGCCCTGTCGACACTGCAAAGGACATCACTTTGATAAGTTGTGTCCTACAGCAGATAAAGTCAAAGATGTCAAACCAGAGGGTACTACAACTGTGACACTAGGTAGCGCGCAAGACACCACTATATTGCCCACAATACAGATTCCCATGGAAGGTAATGACAGTAACAAAGTTTGTCGGGTATTTCTAGATCAAGGGTCTCAACGTTCCTTTATAAAGAGGTCCGTCTTAGTGGGACTGAAGCACCGAATCGTAGGGGCTGAGACTCTTCGATTGCAGGGCTTCACAGGGGTTACTGACAAACAAGACTACGAGATAGCGGAGATTTCATATTTATACCTTAAAAACCGGTACTTTATGACATGTATCGTAGTAGACACCCTACCAGAATATGTATCTGTAGGAGTGAAGACAGTGGAACACGCATTATGTAGCAAAGGGGTTAACTTGTCAGATCCCATGGGAAATCAGAGTGAGGTGCATGTTCTACTTGGTGTGGATCATTATTATGATGTAGTATACCCTGGATTTAAAAAGATGTGTGGTGTAATTTTAATCCCTACTTAATTTGGCTATTGCATGAGCGGAAAGGTGCATACTACACAGTCAAAGGTCCTGGTCGACACGGTCTCGATATTAAGAGTCAATGTAACCGCGGCAGAGGAGTTAGGAAGGGAGGATTCCCAACCTAGTGACCCTAAAATGACTGCCGAGTTCGACCTGGAGCGACTGTGGAGATTGGATCACATAGGCATTAATCCTATGGAGACTGATTATGACTCGGAAGTTGCGCTGAAAAGGTTTGACGAGTCTGTGAGCTACTGTGCCTCAGACAAGCAATATAAGGTTAGTTTACCCTGGAAGAACAGTGAGATAAGCCTGCCTACCAACTATGGTTTGGCATTAGGTCGCTTGCGCGCATTACAGCGTAAATTAACTAATGAACCAAGCACGCGCTAGGCGTATGACGATGTATTTCGGAGTTATGAAGATAGGGGCTATATTGAGAGAGTCGATGTAAAGGAACCGATTAAGAAGGGTAGGGTTCACTATCTGGCCTATCATGGGGTGAAAAAAGACAGCGTCGCCACACCAATACGGGTGGTGTATGACTGCTCTGCCCACCAAGGTCAACAACCCAGTCTAAATGACTGCCTGCTAACAGGTACGTCCATGGTGTCGGACCTGTCCCAACATCTATTGCGGTTTAGGCTGGGGAAGTACGCGTATACTAGTGACATCGAGAAAGCATTCTTGTTGGTCAAGCTAAAAGAGGAAGATAGAGATGTTACCCGCTTTCTTTGGTTTAAAGACATTAGCGACTCTGAAAGTTCGGTCATAATCTACCGTGTTCGGGTTGTACTCTTTGGGGCCACGTGTTCACAGTTTTTGTTAAATGCCACAATAAAAAAACATCTATCGGATACTCATGAGGAACTAAAGTAAACTGTCTCGCGAGTTATATATAGACAATTTGCAGGGTTCTAGCGATAGTCAGGATGATTTGTTGCATACATACTGGCAAGCACGCAGATTGTTTACAGAAGCACATTTATTTCTCCGCGAGTGGGTTACTAATAGTGAAGATCTTCAGAGTTTGATACAGGTGGACGGTACGGCATCTCATAACCAGGAAAAGTCCAGAAATTTGGGGATGATCTGGCAACCTAAACATGACATACTAACTTTTCAAACAAGGTCTTTTGCTCAGCAGACAGAAGCGCACACAAAAAGAAGTCTGTTGAGCAAGGTTGCGCAATTTTTTGATCCATTGGGTCTAGCATTACCCGTTACCATAAGAGCTAGGATTCTAATGCAGGAAGTTTGGAGACGTAAAATAGGATGGGATGTTAATTTGCCCGAGGACCTGAATGACCAAGAGACATTGTTGTTGAACGAGTATATGACATCCTATGTACTAAACCTTTACCTCGTAAAGTGGCGGCGTTCGGTGACGTTACTTTACACACGTTTTGCGATGCTAGCGCCACGGCATACGGGGTAGCTATATATATCCTTATTTCATTTGGGGCACATTGAGTTACAGCCCGGGCCAAGGTAGCCCCGGTTAAAATGGTAACTATCCCTAAAATGGAATTGACTGCCATGCTGCTATTAGCACGTCTGGTGCAACATGTACGCGCAGCATACGAGAGCGAGTTAAACATTGAAATCGTTCACGTTTGGTGCGATAGTCAGGTTGCACTCAACTGGATACATAGCAAAAAGTCTCTGCCAGTTTATGTGAGAAATAAGGTAGATGAGATTAGGGCCCTATTGCCAGACGTTGCTTATCATTATGTAAATACAAAAGAAAACCCTAGTGATCTCATAACTAGGGGTATAACGGCTAGCCAGTTAGTGAAGTCCGAATTGTGGTGGCATGGTCCAAAGTGGCTGCTCCATGAAAATGAATGGACGATTTGGCATGCTGTTGGTGAGGGACTTCTGCCACTGGAAACAGTGGGAGTTACAGCCCAACCAAATGAGCCACCGGGTCCAATAATAGAGTGGGCAAGATTCGGTGACTATAATAAACTAGTCAAAGTTGTCGCTTGGGTGTTGCGATATGTATCCAATATCAAGCTTAACCCTTCTTTAGTGGCGCGCATCATATGTCGAGTGAAAGAAATTTGGACTATGTGGCGGCTCACAACATTAGTCGTGTGGCATTTTCAGCACGTAATGTTGCTGAGAGAGAGAGACAAGTGGTGGCAGGAGAGTAGCGAGCGTATGACTGCTCCAGACCACCGCGGTGGACCAACTGACATGAATCCCACCCTCCTCCACCCTCTCACACTCGCTACATAGTGAATTGTGTGGGGAACGTACCGAATTACATGGTTTTTGCACTCGTGTTGCGCGGTTGTTGCAAGAACACTAGCGGTCATACAAGGATCGTTGTGGTGTCATTAGAAAGCTCTGTTAATGCCCTTTCAAGGATAGATACTTGTTTTATGCTCTGGGTCTTATTTAGGCATGAAAATGATCACGTAAACAGCCCTATTTTGGGTCAAAACACCCCGCTGGTGGCTACATATTATTTACCGCCTAGGCCGCTCGTTAGGTGTTAAAGTAACGGGCCAACTCTGCAACAGGGGTCACAACATTGATGCTCGTGAATATAAACTTTGATCAAGTGGGTTCTAGCAAAAACCTTTTCCAATGAATTAGAATCTTTGCAAAGCTCGAATAAGACTATAATGCCTAATCTAGTGCATCAACTAAGGTTGCCCTAGATAATGACCTCATCAGGTGTGAGGGTCGCCTGAAGTGGTCGGGTGTAACGGACGGCACAAACCGTCCTATACTTATGCCAACAAGACATCACGTTACTGATCTATTGATCATACGTGCACAAAGGGAAGTAAAACACTACAGGGTATGTCACATTATTTAAAATTTACGTCTCATATGGTGGATACCCAGAGTTCGACAAGTAGCTCGATGCGTAGTAAGAAAGTGTGTAATATGCCAGAGACTAAAGGGTGAACCATATGCAACTGGACCAGCTCCACCTCTACCTGAATGCCGTGTAAAGCATATATAGCCTTTCCAAGCTGTAGGGTTTGATTACGCAGGAGCATTGAAGACGAGAGAGCATGAGAAGGTTTATATATTATTGTTTACCTGTGCAACGTCTCGAGCGGTACACCTAGAACTATGTGATAATATGTCTAGCGAAGAATTTATGTTGGCGTTTAGACGGTTTTGTGCCCGTCGTTCATTCCCTCAACTCATTCTTAGCGACAATGCTCCCACTTATGTCCAGGCATCAAAATATCTGAAGGATATGAGCAGTGATCCTACAATCATCACTTTTTTGGGAGAGAAGAAGTGCGAATGGAGGTTCATCCCAGTTAAGGCACCTTGGTTTGGTGGAATGTGGGAACGGTGTGCCGGCATAGTGATGTCAGGACTCCGAGCGGTAGTAGGATGTGCTCTATTAAAGAAGAGTGAGTTGACGACAGTCCTCACAGAGATAGAGGCAGTCGTGAATGATCGCCCACTCACATATGTGTACACCGACCTGCAAGAATGACTACCATTAACGCCAGCTCACTTGCTATATGGAAAACCATTGACTGCGTTTCCATCTGATTTCCAATCCATAGTAGAGTTAGAGGATCCCTCGTTGTACTCTGAGGTAGCGGTGTCTAAGAGATACCAGTATATATCAAGGATAATCGAGGATTTTAGGAAACGGTGGATTAGTGAATATCTGCTAGCATTGAGGGAGAGGAGTGTTCCACCCTCTGGTAGACCGACGGCACCTACTGTAGGTGACGTAGTTTTAATCAAAGATAGTCCTCGTTTATACTGGAAATTGGGCCGCGTGTTGGAGGTATACAAGGGGGAAGACTCTGTAGAGCGAGGGGCGCTATTAAAGACAGCCACTGGAACTACTGTTCGTCCTATCGCACGTTTGTACGCTTTAGAGCTCGATTCCGCATTGCAATCTGATGCTCCACCTATTATTGCTGGGTCCGAGGATTCTCAAGGTACCGACTCACCTCTTACTGATGGTGATCAATCTCGGACCGGGACGCGTCCCAGACGCGCTGCTGCTGGCACCGTTGATATGTGGCGTCAGAGGATAGCCTCTGGGCAACTTTAGTTTAAGGTGGAGTTCAGGTATTTTTTGTGGGGGGATTGTATCGTGTAATACGATAGGATACGACTCTTTTGTGATACCGTCCGTCTCTGTGACGTCACGGTCGTTCCCGCTGCACGGCGTAGGACAAATAGATCGTATATTATAAGATTGTAAGTAAGTTAAGATTGTAAAGGCCTAATATGCTATTAAGCAATATTGACATGGTCTTATGTAATATTTATGACTTTATCGTATATATTAATATAATTTATCGTATAGAGCAACCTAGATGCGGTACGATAATTTAGGCTCCTGGCGTTTGCCAAGGCAGCAAGGTGTGCCTCTGAGGAAGACAGCTCAGAGCCTCCACGAACACCGACCAGTTAACATCTAATTTCCGCCCTTAGTTGATCGAGCTATTGTGCCTCTAATCACAATACACTGACAGCAATACATACAGCTACACCATCACGACGCTCTCATCGACGCCATGACTGATTGACAGATAAGCATAGTATTCATGTCCATTCCCATATAATCATTTATTCTTTCTTTCACTTGACTCGAGCCTCTGGGCCGAAGTCTTGTTTCCCCATTGTCCGCCATATTGGGTAAACGTTCTCCTTTGTCTCATTGCCACGTGGAACTATTGATGAGTTAATTCCTGGCTAATATTAACCCTTATAACCTTACTCTATATATAAATTTATTATGTGAGACCTTTGGATACAAATTAGCTTGTTTCAGACTGAATTCAATTTAGATATGGAGTATTTTTAATATAGATTGATTTGATTTGATTACCACAGTGTTATTGCCAGTGCTCATTTTGATGGATTGTATTTCTGTTCTGTTATTATGTGGGGGGAGGAGTGATTTGGTGTGCACACGGGTGCCTGTGAAGCTTATTGCTCTGTGAACCAAGGTGATGAGTCCATCACTGCCACCGTCGCCCGGTATTGTCTGATGGTGGTAAAGTCGTGCAATGTAAGTGTTTTTTGTGTTGTGCAGAGTTTTGTGTCTTGTAAGATGGCAATTTGTATTTTGTGTTGTTTGATGAAGTGTGAGAGTTCGTGTTTCTTGGTGTTAATGTCCTCTATGTTTAATTGAAGAATATTGATGTTGTGTGTGCAGTGCATGTTTGGTACTGCTGCACAGGGATGCGGTGGGGGTGGGGGCGAGGGGGTGGCTGAGGAGGAAGGAGATGGGTGAGGTGGTGATGGGGATTAAGGTGCAGGAGATGAGGGTATGGATGGATAGTTTGGTTTGGGATGTGAGCGGTTGAGGATGTGGGTGGTACGGAAAGGATTGGTGGGTTGGATAGGAGAGGTGTCGGGGGTGTAGGAGAGGGGTTTGACTGGGAACGGGAAGGGCATGAGGAACAGGACCAGGTGTTTGTGAAGTGTTCCGTGGAAACAAGTGTTGTGCAGGTGAAATAAGTCCAGTTCCCGCATGAATTATAGAGAACTGAACTCTTTGTGTGGCGACTCGAAGTGATAGGTTTTGAGCACGTTCAACATATATATTTGTTGGTGGGTCCTGGGTTGCTCTCGATGTATCCGGCTAGAAGAAGTCTTCCAGAAATGACAGCCGGAGAGTCATTTCTCAGTGTAGAAAAAAAAAGTGTAATGTGTGTGTGTGGTTGTGAGAGGAGTGGTACTTGACCGGGCGATCGAAGCCACTCCCTGATGTTCATGCCCCCACGAGGGGGCAAGGGTTTATTGTGGCAGTTTGGCTCCCAAGACTGCTCTCCATGGTCGGCAGCCAGTTGTCCCCCATTGGTCGCCGATTTTGTCCCCAGCCGGGAGGTCGACCCACGACGTAGACGCCTCCACTCCAGGTCCAGTTAAGAAGTAAATTGTAACGGTGGGAGGTAGATGCAGATATCTGGTAACTGTGGCTGAGTGTTGTCTGTCTAATTTACGAAGGCCTCCCGGGTTTGGTCATGTCAGGAATCTGATAAAGGCAGACATGCCAAATACTAAATTCTTAATATCAAATCTCACATTTTAAGCTATTAACAACTTTAACAATTAGATATAAATGCTCTGTATAGATTTATTTAGAAAAATGCTGTATGGTTTTAGAGAATGCAACACTTTTTTAAGGATAAATGCAAAAAAAATTGTATATAATATGGCAACGTTGTTTTTGCGACATTGCCAAATGGATTGACCTGAACTAGGGAATGGGTGTACCCGAGAAAGTGTCCCATTCATATGATTATAAAAAAAGCGGTGGCTGTTGCTGTTTACCCTAAACGTGGCAGCTGCGCATTTATCTGATGCCCCAGGCAGACCATACCTGAGTAGTCTTCATAAATTAGACAGAGTATAGGCTTTGTGATGGGGGGAATGGCAATTTTGTATTACTGTGGCTGGGGATATAAAATCAATGGTGGGGGAAGGGATTGAATCACTTACGAATTTCAACCTTCGGTTTTCACATTCGATGGCAGCTCCTAAAATTTAAATAGGTTTAGCCGTAGGAAACTATTGTACATCTGACAGAAGGAGTAAATAATGATAAAGGAGTGTGGTTGGCAACGTCTATGAGTGGAGTGTCACCTCGGAGGTGTGTTACCCACACCAAATAGGGCAGTTTGGTAGAGTTTGATGTTGGTGTTTTAAGAAAAAGATCGGGCGGCACCGGTATCAACTAGCAAACAAACATAAAGTCCATTCATGCAGATTTTGTGTTAGATAGGTGCTTTGTAAAATTATTTTATTTTCAACATGAGTAGATGACGGGTGTGATTCAAAATATTCATGCCTGTGTTGAGTTCATCGCCTTTGGGCATGGTTTCAGGAATACGAGAAGGGTCAAATTCAATGGGGTTAGGGGAGAGGGTAGGACTTGGATGTTGGGGTATTCTCCTCTTCGGGTTGGGAGTAGGCGAGTTATGGTGGTTGTTAGCTATTTGTTGAAGGGGGAAGGGCCTTGAGTGGGGAGTTTCTATTTCAAAGTGTGTGTGTGTGTGTGTGTGTGTGTGGGGGGGGGGGGGGGGGAATTACTCGTGATTGGGGGCCTTTCCTATAATCTGGTCGTTCCAAATGTGCACTGCGCAGCTCGAGTGGCAGGCAGGTAATTCAAAAGAGTCGATACTTAGAGTGTAGCTGGTGCATGATGGGTTGTGGGTTTGTTGTGGGGTGTACGTGCATTGAGGTTGGTAGGTCTGAGGGTGTGGGGAATAAGAACAAGGGTAAGCGGATGGTGAGTATGGTGGCGGCAAGGGCGGAGGGTACTGGTTTTGGGATGCGAGGGATGGGGTGATGAATGAGAATTGAAGGATGATCCAGCCATGGGGGCTCAGTGGTGCCAGTTGTTTTTGGTATTGCGCCAATTGTTGCTGGCACAGCCTTGGGGTCGTGTGGACACCCGATTGACGATGCAGACCAAGGCAGGTGGGCTGCCAGGAGTTGCAGATTAGGATGATGTCCTTATTCGTATCATGTATGGCATATTGTTGTTGTACTTGATGCGGTAATATCCTCAGTAAGTGTTCAAAGTTCTTGCGGCCTATCATTTTGGATGTTGCGGATGCATAAGCGAGATATAAGATATGTGAATCAAATGAGGTGTGCGAGAGCTACAACCAAGCCAAAAGGTGGATCTACAGTGTTGATGAGCATTTTGAAGTCCTCCTATTAAAGATCATTGTATATTTGACCGGCTATCAGTGCGAGTGTCATGATACCGAAGTTTGGCTGAAAGCGGTGATTATTTTTTTTATCAGTCGGATATGCTATATGAGGAAATATTGGAACAAGTAGAGTGTTTTAAATATCTAGGAGGAACGATAAGCAGGAGTGGAGGTATGGAAATCGAGGTAAAACAGAGAGTGTGTGAAGGAAGGAAGGTTTTCGGAGCAATGGGAAGTATGTGGAAGACAAGAAATCTCGGAATTAAAGTAAAAAGTGAAATGTATCAAGGAATTGTTGTGCCAACAGTGATGTATGGGGCTGAGACATGGGCTCTGAAGAACAAGGAGAAAAGAAAGCTGGATGTGATGGAGATGAGCTGCTTGAGGAGTATGTGTGGAGTTACTCGTAGAGACGGATTGAGGAATAAAGAGATACGGAGGAGAGTGGGGCAGCAGGAACAAATTTTGTTAGCCAGAGTTGACAGAAGGGTGCCGAGCTGGTATGGACATGTTGAATGAATGGGAGATGAAAGGCTTACAACGAGAATATGTGAGTCAGATAGAAGGGCAGGGAGACCCCCATTGAGATAGAGAGACTGTGTAAGAAAAGCTTTGGATGATAGAGGAATGACTATAGATCAGGCAAAGGAAGTGGTAATAAACAAGAATGAATGGAGAAAGCTTGTGAATAGTTGAGTGAACATGTGGTCATTTGGGGGAAGGGGTCGGCTCCGCTGCATGTCTGCCTGCCGAGATCGGAACCTTTCCGGGTGGTCGGGGGCCGGGGGAGTGCTGGAGCGACCTTGGTGACCCTGGTCTCTGGGTCTTCTCCTGGGTGACCTAGATGTGTGTGAATTTGTGTTTTATTCTGTGTTTGTTCGTTTTTTTATGTTGTTTTTGTGTTTTCCCTGTTCTTGCTTTGGCTTGAGTCAGCCACCCCCAAGAAAAAATGAAAAACAAATAATAAAATAGAATGAAATAGAAAATAAAAATAACAAAATAGGAAAAATGGGGATCGGACCTGAGCATATAGATAGATAGATAGGATATTATGATTTTGGGTTCTACCATCTGTAGGTAAGTTCTGATATCAATGAATAGTAATGTGAGCATTGTTGGATAACATTTTTGAGGCTAACCTTGTTACTTCTACCGTCTTTCAAGAGCTGACTATCCCGTCTTCAAACTCAGATCAATGCGTACCACTAGTTACGTACCACCGACCAGGCACAGAAGTCCCCAAGGCTGTATAAGGTTATCCGTAGAGTACTTAACTGAGTTGGGAGACTTTGACTAGAACAGATATATGAGCTTCGGTGTCCAAGGTTTATTTAACATAAGAAATATTGGTTACAATTCAGATATTATTGTATTTTTAAATTCTAAAAAGGAGTGCATAGATATTTAAAGCAAAGTTACTGTGTGGAATTTAGATATATAGGTTAAATTATGCAATCACTGGTATGTGAATTCATACCGACAATAAGTTAAATAATATATTACCAATATGGAGATTTCTATGGGTGGCTTCCTGTCCTCTTACACAAGGCTAATTCATATGAATGACATGTAGGAATGTTCACATAATACAATATCAATACATGATGAACTTAGCTTAGAGGACTGGTGGTGTACTAGTATAGGACTGAAGATATATATTAATTGTTGTAGCACATGGTGAATTCTATGTTGAGTCCGGGCCGGAGGGAAGAGTGATTGTTACGGCTAATTTGATGAGACTAAGGGCCGGTGCTATATCGCTTCGCGAGATTACATACGACTGCCGGTTCATAATATTTCTAGCCTATGATTTAGTTTCATGATACATCTAGAGCTGATATATATATTTATGCATTACAGTTAATATTTAACCTACAATTCATAATACACTACAGTACATAAGGTACTAGCTGAAATCCTACTTACTATACAATACCGCAAAATTCAAATACCCAATTGGACTCAAAACTGTCGGGATCATCATACACTATTCCCGACAGTTACATAGGTTTGTGAATGCAAGCACTCTGGACTATTTACAGTAAGATAGAAATGTCTCTTTATGTAAAGAGGTCTTCAAATACAAGTTGAATCAATGAGAGGATGGATAGAACCCAAGATAATTATGTGTGATATTTTGATATAGATCAGGGCAAGTACAAGTGATAAATAACTACTCTGGCGAGTGGTTGTCGTATGTCATGATAACAAAGAAAAGGCAGAGTTTATTCACGGACACGTTAAATTAATAACTTTGCATATCAGTGAGTCTTGTATTTACTTTAAAATAGCATATACTGGAGTGGGGACATTTCTTTAACCTATCGAATGCTTGCTCGTGGTGCTAGCACTTGATCGAAAATAAATCCGACCTTAACAAAACATAAATAAATATATGTCAGCATGTCGGTATCACATATTTGCATCCCACTGCAAATTTTTTTGCACACAAACGATGTGGGTATGTTGTGGTTATGGTCTGGAGTTGCAAGGTTGGCGGTATTTGGCAGCTGAGTCCGATGGGAGGACGGATGTGGTTGTGAGATGAATTATGTAATATCCCTTATATTAATCAATAACCCTGCAAGAAGGTAAGATCTTCCTCCATTATTCATAAAAAGAGATGTTGTATCCCTTGCATTACTCTATATATATTTTCACGGCAAATGTTCTGAGGAACTTGTTTCAATTGTGCCACCTCTCCGCATCTTTCCCCACAAGCTGGAAATGCCCCTGAATGCACACTCTCTCCTCCACAATGTAGAACTTCTGCTTATCAACATTCATTTATCCCCAGAACATCTACTGTCCGTAATTCATCTCCTTGGAGATGCTTTTTAAAGTTTAAATCCATTTGTTATAATAATTTTTATGAATTGAGGATGCCTTTAGGCACATAGGGTTTTATTGGCTTTGTATATCCTTCCTCTATTCAGTGTTTCTTAAAAAAGTAAAATATACTGATATTGGATTTATATATATATATATATATATATATATATATTTTCTTTAATACATACGAGGTTGAAAGAAATGGCAATTTCTTTGTTGGAAATTTTATTATTCAAAGTTTCCAGGTCTCTGATGAGTTTTCGCTGGGTGGCAGGAAGTAGATGAAGGAGATGAGCAAAATTCATGGTGGTACAGGGTTACATAAATGTAAATGATGATACAGGATATACGAAGCGTTTCACTGGACAACCAGCATTATCAAGTAAGGATGGAATGATATAAAAGGTAAACAGGAAGGGAATATATAGAGGGTGGAGGATCAGAGGAGGCGAAAAACAAGGGGCAAAAATCTACTATTGGTGGAGGGGGATTCTGGAAAAGAGAAAGGGGGGAACCGCTTCACGCATGCGCACTGGATGCGGGATGGTGGTCGGTTGGTGGGGTCTAAGCTGATTGGCTGCGTGTCGAGGGGCGTGGCCTAAGTTGTGTGGCGCCTGCGGAAGACGAAGCTGAAGGAGGTAGCGCGGGGGCTGCATCAAGGGCACCGGGCGAGGGGGGGTGTTAGGTCCTGTAGGAAAGTGCCTTTTGGCAGAAGGAAGGATCTGAAGGTCCAGAGTTTGGTTGTTGATGTTGGGATGTAAGGCTTGGATATATAAAGCTTCGAGTATAGGTAATCTCCTTGGGTCACTTTCTTTATCGAGTATGGTGGTGTGTTTCTCTAACTCGTTGCGTGTGAGGTGAGGGTGGTTAGGGGTGAGATAGTGGTCTTTGATGGCTCCAGCCTGAAGGTGAAGAGTTAGCCGACGTGAAAGACGAGTCTGCGTCATACCAATATAGGAATGAGGTCCACAGTCCTCATAATTACTGGACATCCCGGAGAAGGCCATGAAAACACTACTGGAGCTATGTACCAAGGAGGCCCCCTTCCTTTGCCCCCGGGGCAACATGTACAAGCAGATAGACGGTGTGGCGATGGGCAGCCCTCTAGTAGTTCTTTTTGCGAACTTTTTCATGGGTACCATCGAGGAAGAGCTCCTAGCTGCCCAACGACCCGCCGTCTACTGTAGATACGTGAATGACATCTTCGTGCAAATCAAGGACCCCCACGAACTTCAGGAACTCCAGCGTCGCTTCATGACCTCCTCCGGACTTAACTTCACCTTTGAAAAATCTAACAATGGACAACTCCCCTTCCTCGACATCCTCGTAGCTCTGAACGACCATGGGTTCAAAACCACCGTCTACATTAAACCAACTAACACAGGACAATGCCTCAACGGCGATAGTGAATGCCCCCGCCATTATCTTCTATCCTCCATCTCCGCCTATGTTAGGAGAGCCCTCACGCACTGCTCTACCTGGGCCGACACCCACCAGGAACTAGAAAGACTATCCCAAGTTTTAGTAAATAACGGATACTCCAACTCCGACATCTCCAGCACCATCAACCACCATCTTGAAAAATGGTACACCCAAAGCCCTCCCAACATTGACCCCCCCAATGAAATTAAGATCTTCTACCGCAATTACATGTCCTCTGAACACAAAAATGACGAGGCCGTCTTAAAAGAAATAATCTCCAAGCATGTCCACCCAACCAACCCGGAAAACAAAATCAAATTAATAATTTATTACAAATCCCCCAAGACCTCCAACCTCGTTCTCCGCAACAAACCTGCCTCCACCAAGATAAAGAACCCGATGACCGACGATCACGTCATTTACCAACATACCTGTAATTATGAGGACTGTGGAACTCATTCCTATATTGGTATGACGCAGACTCGTCTTTCACGTCGGCTAACTCTTCACCTTCAGGCTGGAGCCATCAAAGACCACTATCTCACCCCTAACCACCCTCACCTCACACGCAACGAGTTAGAGAAACACACCACCATACTCGATAAAGAAAGTGACCCAAGGAGATTACCTATACTCGAAGCTTTATATATCCAAGCCTTACATCCCAACATCAACAACCAAACTCTGGACCTTCAGATCCTTCCTTCTGCCAAAAGGCACTTTCCTACAGGACCTAACACCCCCCCTCGCCCCCCGGTGCCCTTGATGCAGCCCCCCGCGCTACCTCCTTCAGCTTCGTCTTCCGCAGACGCCACACAACTTAGGCCACGCCCCTCGACACGCAGCCAATCAGCTTAGACCCCACCAACCGACCACCATCCCGCATCCAGTGCGCATGCGTGAAGCGGTTCCCCCCTTTCTCTTTTCCAGAATCCCCCTCCACCAATAGTAGATTTTTGCCCCTTGTTTTTCGCCTCCTCTGATCCTCCACCCTCTATATATTCCCTTCCTGTTTACCTTTTATATCATTCCATCCTTACTAGATAATGCTGGTTGTCCAGTGAAACACGTTGTATATCCTGTATCATCATTTACATTTATGTAACCCTGTACCACCATGAATTTTGCTCATCTCCTTCATCTACTTCCTGCCACCCAGCGAAAACTCATCAGAGACCTGGAAACTTTGAATAATAAAATTTCCAACGCAGAAATTGCCATTTCTTTCAACCTCGTATGTATTAAAGAAAATGTATTACCTGGCTTTACTAACATATATATATATATATATATATATATATATATATATATATATATATATATATTGAAATGACGGGGCTTGAGGAGAATGAGCCAAAAGCTCTACCGTACCTGCCCCAACATCTTAATGAGCCCCAACATCAACACTGCAGAATTGCCACGATAAAAGACAGGAGAAGAGAAAAGAAAAAGTCCATCCCTAGGCAGGAGAACAGAATATAGTCCAGGAGCCCAGAGGGGTTTATTTGTCATTGCGAGTACAAAAGGTTTGAATGGCCATTCTTAAGTTCCGCAAATGCTGCCACTCATAGAGGGCGCTGTTCAAAGTGACCCCAAATATCACTTTATTTGCCATGGTCGAGTACATGTTTCAAATCACCACTTATGTATTCTTCATGGTGATCTTAAGAAGGATCCATCATTCATAAGTGTCCATTTTGCTGCATAAGACACTTAACCCAGGAGCTGAGGGGAGACTCTTAAGAGTTCTCCCGGCGGACTGCGGGGAGACTCTTAAGAGCAGAGCTTTTGAACGCGTACCAAAACCACGCGTTTATAGCCAGGCGGCTGAAAATTGGTGTGGGTATAGTACTACATGTCAACTCTCGACACCACCCCGCCAAACGCTCGCCCCGCACTCGTGCAAGCACCACCGCGCCAGTAACCAACCACTAGTCATGGAGCCCACACGTCCCTCACGCTCGCTCCCTGATGACACAACCAGCCCTCCTTCTGGTGGTGTTAGCCGCCGTGGAAGGCAGAGGGTGGCTGCTAAAGACCCTACCTACCAGTCCAACACGCCCTACAGCTCTGAGGACGAAAGACCAGCACCCAAAGCACGAAAAACACGTGCAAGCACGACAAAGGTACAGAGGTCATTGGTGTTTCGGGACACTGCCACCACGACCCCGGCCACTGCAACAACCACTACCACCACCACTGCCACCACTGCCACCCCTGCCACCGGTACCAGCGATGCAAGGAGGCCGCCCTAGGGCTGCAGAACCTGCGGGGGCAGGAAAAATTAAAGGCACGGGCGTAGGGAAGAGAACCCGTACGCCAGCCACAGTGACCCTACCACCACCACCACCACCAGCCGCCCCTGGCCCGGCTGCCCCTGCTGCCCCTGCTGGCCCTGCTGCCCCTGCTGCCCCTGCCCAAGGAAAAGGGAAGGGGAAGGGGAAGGGGAAGGGGAAAGGGAGAGGGAAAGCGACTGCTGGCCCTGCTGGCCCTGGTGTCCCTGCCGGCCCTGCTGCCCCTGCTGCCCCTGCCGCCCCTGCCGCCCCTGCCCAAGGAACAGAGAGAAGGGCGACAGGCACCACTATCATCTTGCCTGCCTCCAGGGCCACAAGACCACGCACCACTGCTGCCCCTGCCGCCGCCCCTGCCACCGCCTCTGCTGTCCCTGTCCATAAGACTCCCGCACGTGATAAAGTGACCCGGAAAACTCTGACACCATGAAAGTATGCCGCCCTGCTGTTTGATGGTGATTCGCAGGGCATTGGCAGCCCGGGTTTCGACGACGAAACCCTAGCACGGGACCAAGGGTGGGGGGATTTGGGAGTGGACAGTGGGAGTGAGTCCGACGTCGGTGACGAGAATGAGGAAGGGCATCGTCTGTCAAGTGAAGAGGAGGGTGATGATGATGCAGTGCTGTATCGCGACCATGGAAGCGATATTTCAGACGATGAAGCAGACGCAGACGACATTCCGATCCCTGGGCTGCCTTCGTTCGATTGGTCTGACGGGGTCAATTTTGTACCTGACGTGCCCCAGTTCAATCCTGGGACGTCAGGAACAACTGACGACTGGCCCTGTGACGATCAAGCGAACGAAAGCGACTTCTTCCTCGCTTTTTTCGATATGGAGGTAATGACGTACATCGTTGCCCAAACAAACGCCTACTACAGGTGGGTGTTTGGCAGATTGGACGTCCTTTCTCCAAAAGCGAGAATACGAGGATGGGTGGATTCGACTGTGGAAGAATTTATGACGTTCTTTGCCTTGTTGTTCCTCATGCCTCTGATCAAGAAGCATGTGTTGCAACACTATTGGAAGCACGACCCTCTCATCGCCACCCCAACTTTCAATAAGTTCATGACTCGTGACAGATTTTTGTTGCTGCTAAGATTTATGCACTTTGCAGACAACGAAAATCCTAACAGGATTGACAGGATATGGAAAGTTCGGGATGTGTTCACCATGTTGTTGGAGAGGTATAGGAAATACTTTTACCCCTTCCTCAATTTGGTGATTGATGAGTCGCTCGTGCTCTTCAAAGGACGTCTTGTTTTCAAGTAGTATATCCCCTTGAAAAGGCATAGGTTCGGAATCAAGCTCTTCGTTTTGTGTGACTGCGAAACTGGAATAGTGCTTGACATGATCGTGTACACAGGCACTGACATTGACATACCGAAAGCCGCTGCCAATGACCCCATGGGCATGTCAGGTGCCATCGTCAGGAAAATGTTGGCACCTTACCAGGGCAAAGGCCATATCATCTACACTGACAACTGGTATACTTCTCCTGCTCTCTGCCAGTTTCTTCATGACAACCAAACGGGGTCATGTGGGACTGTCAGAAAGACAAGAAAGTTTATGCCAAAGTTCACAGGTAATGTCATTCCTCTCACAGATGCCTCCTCCTGTGACACACCTTCAGAAGACGACCTGGCCCAGGAACACCGCAAGAGGCATGTGCGAAGAAAGCGACGAAAGGGGCAGAAATTCAAGCAGCTCGAGAGGGTATGGGAAAGTGATAGCCCTGAAGTGGAAGGATAAGCGAGACGTCCACCTGCTTTCCACCGTCCACACAGGGGCCCAGATGGATTCTGGCAAAATCCACTACCGAACCAGGAAGACCATCTACAAGCCCGACATGGTAGAGGACTACACTAAGAACATGCGCCTGGTGGACAAGTCTGACTGTCAGCTGTCAGGCGTTGAGTGTCTGAGGAAGACTGTGAAGTGGTATCACAAGCTCTTCCTCCACCTAGTTGATATCACGATGCTCAACGCCTACAACTTGTGGTTGGTGAAGAAGGATATGTCCCCAAACCAGAAGCTGAAATTCCGGGAGTTCGTGTACAACGTCTCATACCAACTCCTGGATAAGTATGGCACCACCACTCACAGACGTACGGCATGACGTGGGGATCACGTTCCTGACCGCATCCAGGTGGGTGTCGAAAGACACTACCCAATCAACACCGAGATGCTTGGCACTCGTCGCAGGCAGGCGCAGTGCACCGTCTGCAGCTCCAGTGTCAGGAAACCCCATGTCACCAAAAAAGTCACCTCAATGTGCGCCGAGTGCAAAGTTCCACTCTGCCTGGATGACTGCTTCAGGGAATACCACACCTTCAAGAATTATTGAGTGTCGCCCCCTGTCCTGCTCTGCCCTGGACTCGCCCCGTGCCCTGCCCTGGACTCGCCCCCTGCCCTGCTCTGCCCTGGACTCGCGCCCTACCTTACCTGACCTGACCTAATTGATCACGCTACCTCATAATGTAACATATATATTATATAATGTATAAGTTCCAAAGATGTCCCTGTGATATAGCTTTTACATTATATAATTGTATGTTTCATTATTTAGTTTATAAGTTTCAAAGATTTACATGTAATATGCCTTCTTTGTTTAGTATATCAATATATATGTTTGTTATTAGCCTAAGTAATGTGTATATAATTATTTTCTTACCTCAAATGAATTGTACAAAAATAAATATGTTTCAATAAATCCTGTCAAACCTACTAAGATAATAAAATAAAAAAATAAAAAAAATAAAAAATAAACAAGGTCATGTCATTGTATTCTTACAATATGATATATTCTATGAATATTTCATATTGTTTGAATACAATGGCATGATCATGTAAAAAACAAAAAATATCAAAATTTGTCTAGACAGTATAAAACCTTCCCCATAACCCCCTCCTGGATTCGATCCCACTACCCTACCACACTTTGAGTTTTCCAGTCCGCGACCTTACCAACCATGCCACAGGAGCTCATACTAAATACCACTCAAAACTTCGTGTCTACAATCGAAATGACAATATACAAAACAAAATTAATTATCCCACCAATTTACGTTTGTAAATTGATGGGATTATCAATTATATCATGCCAAGGTTTATAAAAGTTTGTCTCTGTCAAGAATTAGTAATTATATAACTTTATTCCGTCAAAAATTGCCCAAACACTCAGCAAAATTGCCCCTCTCAGTGTGACTCCACTCATTTTCACACGGTCAAGCGGTCACGAGGTGACCCTTGCCGCTCCTTGATTCTCCAGCTACAGCAGCTCTGTCTGGGAACAAAATTGTATAAATACAATAATGGATAAAATACTCTTCACAAATACATTTGTATTGTATAATATTGTAAATAAAAATGAATAATAACTGTGTGGGTGTCGAAAATTGCTCAACCAGCTTTCTTATGTCTCGCCTACGCGCGTATATTGGATTATACATAGTCATGACTGTCATACAAATAATTGCAGTAGGTCTCGAATATACATTTATATTGCATATTACTTGGAAATAAATAAGTATAAGTTTCTCTGGTGGCAATCTACCCTTTCGCAAGTGTAAGGAGACACCAGTCTATATTTAGCCCTCTATCACAAAAGGCAATCTGCCAGTGTTTACTGACCACCCTCGTTGCTGGTCTATAATGTAGTACTTTATTTACAGTCAATGGCCTACATGTTTCTGTGGTACTTCACATGTGTCTAAAATGCAATGTCTGCTTGCATAAAAATGCAATTCTGAAGTCCATTTATACATACGACATACACATGTCTCAGTTTCTCTCTCTCTCTCTCCATTCCTGACTCATGTTATTGTAGACCTCTTGGTGGCAACGAACACCAGACATCTGGTAGACATAAGGTTCAAAATACCAAGACATCCATACGCCTCGGGTGCCTCCACAATTATCACAAAGCTGGCTATCTATCTAGAGATCTGCCTGCCTTCCTTCTCTCCACGACTCACTCACTCACTCACTCCCTCCCTGCATGCCTCCCTCCCACCCACCCACCCCCACCCACCCTTTCAGGCTTCCGTATGCTAGAAACACATTCACAATTTGCGTAAATATCGCATCAATTGGTCTGTATGCGGTATATTCCTTGTTATATGGGACGCCTACATACGTACACGTCTTTATTATAGCATGACAGTGCTCTAAATACAAGATTTACGTGATATTTATGGCGTAACACACCCTCTCCCCCTTTCATTCCCAGCACAACTCACTCACACCTTGGTTCACGCATAGAAACTCATTGGTAATGTGCGTAAATATCACATGAATTGGTCTATATGCGGTATATATTTTGATATATGGCACGTATACATACGTACAAGTCTGTATTATAGCATGACAGTGCTCTACGTACAAGATATAAGTGATATGTATGGCGTAAACCACACTCTCAGCTCATAAATTGCCGCCAAACCTCCAACACATCTTCATTCCCGCCTAAAAATTATCTTATAATTCCCTTATATATTGCAATTTTTGGTCACTATGAGGCAAATTCATTGTTATATGGGTAGCCTACACACGTATACATACTCTACATAGCCTAAAAGGGCTCCAAAAAGGAGATATACGTGATAATACACGGTAACCCACCCCCTCCTCCCTCTCCTTCTATCCCATGGGCAGGGAAATCTCGCCGCTCGATGACAATCTAGCCGCGCGGTGCCATTCGCTCCACATTTTCAACTACGGACCGTTCCCCCCTCCCCCAGAAATTTTTTGGGGGGTCAAATATATATGGGCCGATGCACGCAAACATTCCCTACACGATGATGTACTTTTTATCGAAATTGGCAATAGGTCCCAAAATCATCATAGGTGCGCACAGTCTTACCCTGTAGAAAACCCCCTGTGTGCCGCGGAGAGGTTAAGAAGGGCCTAATTAACGCTAATTAGCACTTTTATTTGCCATCTCGAGTACATCAACGAAACTTGTTGTAGATTGTTCCTTATGCCATAGCAATAACAAAACAGTGATTCTTAAGTGTCCATTTTGCTGCAAAAGTCAATTAAGAATGGGTCAAAGGTCACAAAGGGGCACTTTTCTGTCTCAGGAAATGCTGAAATTGCAATATCTCCATAGGTTTTAGGGGTAGGAAGTTAATACTTATATCAAATTGTAGGGCTTAACTAGTGCTAAATTATTCACTCATTGAGCTATAGGTTTAGTTTCATCTCTCTACCCGAGAAGTGAAAAAGTGGCAAAATTGGGTACCCTCCGGACCCCCTCAAAAAAATTAAGATTCATTTACCATGTTGAGTATATCAATAAAACTCCAAGGCAATGTTCCTCTAGTCTTCCTGAATTGAAATCAATAATTCTTAAGTGTCCATTTTGCTGCAAAGACCACATAAGAATAGAAAAAGGCAAAATTGGGTACCCCTCAGACCCCTTGCAGATATATTTGTCATGTTGAGTACATCAATGAAACACACAGGAAATGTTCCTCTGGTCTTCCTGAATAGAAATCTATCATTCTTAATCGTCTATTTCGCTGCAAAGGACACTTACAAATTGGGCAATGGTATGGGGGGGGGGGGGGGTAGGCCAAGAGGTTCCAAAACGCAACAAACCGTTAATTTGTATGTACATGTATGTGCGTAGTGGACACACAAATTTGAATGTACTGTAGAAACAGTTGTATACCCAGGGATATTGATGTTACTTTGTAAGCTATGATAGTTAAGTTACGTATATAATGCCTTTGATATATTTTGCACTTTGGAAATGCACGGCCTTTTCTGAAAGGAATAATATGAGAACATGATTTAAAAGATTGATTAAAAGGATTATATTAATTTCTAAACAAGTACAAATACATGTACATGCAGAGTTGTTGGAATGCCTATCAACTCTGATTTCAACCTAGTGGTCTGCATGGTATGTTCTTCCTTACCTTACCTTTGGATACCTTTGGATGTGTTCGCCGCTCCTCTAGCGGCACCAAGTTCATTTAACATGTTAGCAGACTAAGTACGGGTGACTGGCAATATAATTTTTCAGATAGCTCGCTGAACTTTGCTCTATTATCACCTAATACAAACAAATTATTAGGCCTACATCCTGTATATAAGAATCACACAATAATGCATGGTTAAATTCATTATGCATCTTTGATATCAAATCCTTAAATCATTCTAAACTATATTCGAGGTAGTCTGGTAGAATTTAACTAACCAATATGGATGAGTACATCCTTATGAAATCCTACTTCACACAATCAGGAAGATAAACGTACTCCTAAATTTGCATGTAAAACCTACTGGAATCTCAAGTTTTGGCTGATTAAAGCACTGGCAACATTGATCCTAAGTCCCTGCTTTTAAACATCCAGGCATCTTCGACCGCAAACATGTGATGTAAGGTATATAAAACTCTTTGCTAATTTGTATCATATATAAAATGAGGTGACCGGTCACTTCAACCAGTAGACCATTTCAACCAGTAGCTCTCAACCAGTACCAAATCAACCAATACGGTTAGGTTAGGTTAGGTTAGGTTAGGTTAGTACTATATTTTGGCACTGGTTTGGTTGGTCTGGGTTAATTTGGCACTGGTTGAGAGCTACTGGTTGAAATGGTCTTCTGGTTGAAGTGACATGGAACCATAAAATCATTAGTCATTCATTAAATCAAATAGTCATTGACTTCTTATTCTATTTTTTTTTTCAGAGTTGCATGAAATGACAGAATCAACAGCATAGTAATAAAGCAATTTCAATCAAACATCAGTACACAGAGCACCCATCTTAACTTATACAGATCTCAGGCACAGGTATTACTGATTCTGAAACCAGGCATCTTTAGCAGCAAACATATGATATGAATAAGACGGTTCCTTTGCTAACTTAATCATGAATCAAATAGTTGAATAAATAAATCACTGAATCACTTACATATAAAACATCATTAACTCTGAATTCTTCGTGAGTAACAAGAAGTCAGAACCATACAAAAATATAAAGCAACTCGAATCAACAGCCCTCAAATAAACTTATAATACCAGTCTCAGGCTTTTACATAGCCAAGGTGCAAGCAACCTTGCTTAAAAACCCAGGTATCTATGACTACAAAAAACGGTGATGGATCTTGGTAAATGAGTTCTTTAATCAGTCTCGTCATCCGTTAGATCCTCATCTTCATTCGAGGAAGCAACTTGAAATGTGTCATCATCCTCATTATTATCATCATTGTCTAACTCTTCCTCATGGATCAATGCTTCAGGCAGCTGCTCTTCTTCGAACCATACTGGGAGGTAAAATCCTTCTTTAAGTTCCCATCTATCGTACTGTGTTGGGTGTTGCACAATGTCTTGTTTATTTGCATTAGCCCACATGCGGCTCACAAAGGCTGCTCTTTTGATATGCATTGAAACCTCACTCTCGCAGGGCGGGATGGAACTAGTATCCAATCCCTTAAGTTTTTCAAGGAGATTTTTACTCTTTGCCTTTGGGCGGTAGGCCTTTTGAAACATTTTGAAATGATGACCACTGAGGCCATCTCTACAGAGGTCCGGATATGGTGTATGTTCTGTTGTTGGCAGGAATAGCGCCTCTTCTGCCCCTTTCGGTATCCTTGAGTGATGGTTGGAGGTAGTCGTCAAAAACTAAGTGAACTCTTGTCTTGGAGAGTGCAATGGCTTGCAGTAAAATGGTCCTGGCTAAACCACCAAATGTGGGAGGTAGGTTTGGTGGCAAAGCGTGCAGGACCGTCAACAACGTATGCATCTAATTTTGTAGGCACTGTTCCATCTTCTACTTTCTTCTTAAGCACAGTAAGCAGATGGTTCTTGTCAGTCTTTGACATCAATCAGAGTTGATAGGCATTCTAACAACTCTGCATGTACATGTATTTGTTTAGAAATGAATAATCCTTTTAATCAATCTTTTAAATCATGTTCTCATATTCCTTTCAGAAAAGGCCCTGCATTTCCAAAGTGCAATATAGTTCAAAGGCATTATATACATAACTTAACTATCATAGCTTACAAAGTAACATCAATATCCCTGGGTATACAACTGTTTCTACAGTACATTCAAATTTGTGTGTCCACTACGCACATACATGTACATAAAAATTAACGGTTTGTTGCGTTTTGGAACCTCTTGGCCTACCCCCCCCCCCCCCCCCCTCCATACCATTGCCCAATTTGTAAGTGTCCTTTGCAGCGAAATAGACGATTAAGAATGATAGATTTCTATTCAGGAAGACCAGAGGAACATTTCCTGTGTGATTCATTGATGTACTCAACATGACAAATATATCTGCAAGGGGTCTGAGGGGTACCCAATTTTGCCTTTTTCTATTGTTATGTGGTCTTTGCAGCAAAATGGACACTTATGAATGATTGATTTCCATTCAGGAAGACTAGAGGAACATTTCCTTGGAGTTTTATTGATATACTCAACATGGTAAATGAATCTTAATTTTTTTGAGGGGGTCCGGAGGGTACCCAATTTTGCCACTTTTTCACTTCTTGGGTAGAGAGATGAAACTAAACCTATAGCTCAATGAGTGAATAATTTAGCACTAGTTAAGCCCTACAATTTGATATAAGTATTAACTTCCTACCCCTAAAACTTATGGAGATATTGCAATTTCAGCATTTCCTGAGACGGAAAAGTGCCCCTTTGTGACCTTTGACCCGTTCTTAACCCTCGTGACCCGGGCTGCCTTTCCAAAGGACGGAGGTCGTATCCAGGCGATCTGGCACGAAAAACTTCTAGGCCTAGGCTACCGTATCTTTGTTATTTTAACTGCTAGAAATTTCCCAAGCATCTATAAACGTAGTGCGGTTTTCAGTCTCTAAGCTGGCGTTGAGTAGATCTCTGTAAGTCAACTGGTTCAGTTGTGATGACGATTTCCGTGGAGCAAATGTTGCCGCGATGTTGACAATATCGGAGCTTTTGAGACACTAATTTCGTCTGACGTCACAACAATAACATTGATCCGACGTCTCCTTATTGATTTTGGAGGTGCGGTGACGCAACGATCGGCTTTGTTTACAGGCGTCGGACTCACGGCATTCAGACCAAGCGGAATAGGCTTTCAAGCTTACGGATTTTAACAGGATTCCCGGGTTCCTGCCCATCTGCTGCGGTGTCATTTTAACATGCTGCCCGGGCCAGGAGGGTTAAGTGAATTTTTCAGCAAAATGGAAACTTAAGAATCACTGTTTTGTTATTGCTATGGTATGAGGAACAATCTACAAAAAGTTCCGTTGATGTACTCGAGATGGCAAATATAAGTGCTAATTAGCGTTAATTAGGCCCTTCTTAAGTGTCTTGTGCAGCAAAATGGACACTTAAGATTGATGGATCCTTCTTAAGACCACCATGAAGAATACATAACTGGTGATTTGAAAGATGTACTCGACCATGGCAAATAGAGTGATATTTGGGGTCACTTTGAACAGCGCCCTCTATGAGTGGCGCATTTGCGGAACTTAAGAATAGCCATTCAATGAACCCTGATCCTAGGCCTAATCATCCTAACCATCAAACCTTTTGTTCTCGCAATGGCAAATAAACCCCTCTGGGCTCCTGGACTAATACCTCAGTGCCCCCTATCGCCGCGGGCATGTAAACAATGCCCACTACCTGTACCAGCAGGATACATGCCGCTCCCCCGCGTTAATTCATTCCGATCGAGCCTCCAACACTGGCCGCTCCCCTCCACAGGTGACAAACTCCAGCCAAAACCAGATCTCAACTATGACGAGGATTACTTCATGGAATTACAACATCAACCTCCTCAATGTCCACGAATGTATTTAGACAGAAATAACCACCACTACAACTACGAGGACAGCCAACAACGACAAGAGAAATATTCCAACTCGTAAAGAAAGCATTGCATAATATAACACAAATGTGTAAGAATCATAACAAGTGTAAATTAATTATTATTCACTTGTACAAGCTTTCTAAGACCTACTTTTAATATTAATAAATAAAGAATAACATTACCTATGTAACCATATGAGTACTATGTTTTAAGGCCTTTAATACCCGAACAATAATTCAAAAACCATAATCCACATGCCTCTCATATTCTGAAACGCACCAACCGAATACCAAATTAAAAACTGATTATTACCTGCCTGAAACAAGAGATTGTTAGGCAAAACTGGCTTCGCTTTCAGGTATCTCGCTATTTATAGTGAGCGTGCTTAATTGTGAGTAAGTTCGGAGAATACTTCCGTAAGGGTTAGCCCGAAATCCCCTTAAAAAGAATCCTGGGTGCAGTGACCAAGAGAAGTGTGAAGGAGGCTTAGAAAGTGACCATTCTAGCTTGTGTATGCGACAACGGCGTCCCCCTCTGGTGTCTACAGACTAGGAAACAAACAGTGCTACGTCGCCAGATCTCTCACAGATCCTACTTCTCTTCCTCACCCCAAATTAAGTGCTTTTGTGATACTGTGTTTTGGAAATTGTTGTGAAGGTTATATAAGATAATTATGTTAGTGTTCAAAATAACGTAATTCTAGAGACCCCCTTTTTGGACTCTCCTTTTCATAACCTACCACTCGTGTTGAGAGAACAAAACACACACTATATAATAAGATTGATATATCTATAACACTCTGGATATAACCTATTATATTCCATATAAACGTTATATATATATATTGTTTCTAGGAATTATACCATACACCATACGTAACTACCAGTGAACACTCCCAGATCTTATTCTATTGTGTTATTATTTGCTGGGTACGAAAGTGCATATTTAAGTTTCCACAGAGAGTGTTATTTCAGTCTATTCGTCAGTCTAATTTTATCTATATGCTTCTTGACGTCAAACTCTGCTTACGCCTTATTTAGAGTTACATTAATTCCTACTTACATAACATCGTATTAAAATCCGTACGACGAGACTATCAGTCACTCATTTCGGCTAATATTATTTTTCCTCAGTTCCGTGAATTTATAATTATTCATTATCACTGCTTTATCAGCCACGCATTTCCGGCTAATATTTTTACTATCAGTTCCGTGAATTTATATTCATTATTACTGTCCTATCAGCCACCCATTCCGGCTAAGTATTATTTATTATCCGTTCAGTGAATTTTCATTCCTCATTTTGAGTCCATAAATTAACTTAGAAGTATATCTTCTTTCATCTGGGATTAACGTCAAGTTACTCTCTATATATCCTAGACTTGATTTTCCATATAAACTTTATCTTGTATGTGTCACCTCAGTATAGTTGACCTACCTCTCCACCGCGGTACTTTGAGGTACACCTCACTGACATGCTACCTTGTGGGTACCTAAGCCGCGCTACCTCGCCTTACCTGAGGTCGCGATATCAATTGTCCATATTTACCATATTGTAACTCTATGTGTATGTTTGTATGATATATTTCTATAGTCATCATATTGTTATCCTATTATTATGTAGTGTTACTATTCAACTATTTACCTTGTTCTTGTGACACGAAATATTATAAATAAGTGTATAACTATCAACTTATTTTTCACTACTTTGCCAATCGGACTTACGTTCCTATAGTTAAGCTCGGGATTGATTCTGTGCCCTGTACCCTAGCATAATAACTAAAACTTGTATACCGAACTTGTGTATTCTATGTCATTGGTGGAGATTGATTGAACTAAGAAGTATATATGTCATAGTTAGCTGTTCCTGTTGAGCAAAATTAAGTTCTGAGTTTTCCTAAATAAGAATTATAAGAACACATATAAAGCGTGCTGGATTACAGCGTGTCTCAATACGGCATAGCAACTTTGATTTTTTAATTTACTCAATCAACCGCAATACATGAATCATCATGGCTGGTAAATCGCTTGACACTATTTCTTTTAAGCAAGACGATCATAATATTAATACGTATCTTGAAATTGTGAAACCTGTCCTTGATATTATATTCAGGGAAGATGAAATGCAAAAATTCACACTGTAGTAATGAAATTAGGCAAGCATGCGGCTCTCGTATCCGGTTATGTGCGTGACACTCCTCAGTTGACCTGGGCTCAGTTCGAGAGCTTTACTTAAGTAGCTACTAACCCCTCTCTGGGAAAGACAATAACAGACCAACAATTTCATAGTATAAAGTATTCAGGGAGCCTAGATAACACTATCAGCCAATTGAATCAACTGGTAGTGACAGCATTTCCCAATAATACTGCTGATCAAAGGAAAAAGAGAGTGTTTAGTGCACTACTGCGGATATTGCCCACCACCGTATCAGACCACTTTGCTATCTCAGAACCTAAGGCCCGAATTCTAGAACAAGGCTTGAGACCGACTTGAAAATTGGTCTTAAGTCCGACTCAAGTCTGGATGTTGGACTTACTCAAGTCAGACTTACCAAGCATGACTTAGCCATATTCAAAGTCGTGGCTTAAGACGCGACTCCAGTAAGTCGGGCTCAAGTCGAGACTTTTTGTTTAAAGTCGGGCTCAAGTTCGAATGATTACAACAAATGTCAATAAATAATAGTGCGGGAGCAAGGTTTTTTGCTGACGAGCGAATCGAGCCAGAAAAACCTGTCTGTCAGATGTTGGAAAATGGTAGCGATGTTTGCCAAATTGTGAAAGTTGGTATTAATGTCTGCCAGATGTTGGCATGAGGTAATAATGTTTGCTCCATTTTGGAATAAGGTAGTAATCTGAAATATTTTGAATATGTCAGTAATATCTGTCTAATGTTGGTATATAATTATGGTAGGGATGTCTGCCAGAAGTTGAATATGGTAGTGATGTCTGCCAGTTGTTGGAATATGGTAACAGTCTGCCAGATGTTGGATTATGGTAGTGAGCAGCTAGATTGCTAATAGTGGTTTCTGGCAGATTCAAGATAAAGGTAGTGATGTCTGCCAGATGTTAGAAAATGGTAGTGATGTCTTCCATATGTTAGATTTTAGTAATGCTGCCTGTCAGATGTCTGCCAGGTTGACCAGATGTTGAATTATGGTAGTGACATCTGCCAAGTTTTAGAATATGGTGTTAATGTCTGCCAGATGTAAGAATTTGGTAGTGATGTATGCCAGATGCTGGAAGGTGGTAGTGATTCATACCAGATGTTGGATTATGGTTGTGATGTCCGCCAGATGTTGGATTATGTTAATGTTTGTCAGATGTTGAATTATGGCAAGCATGTCTGACAGATGTTAGATTATAGAAGTAATGTCTGTCAGATGTTGGATTAGGGTAGTGATGTCTGCCAGATGATGGATTTTGGCAATAATGTCTGTCAGACGTTGGATAATGTGATAATATAGTAATGTCTGTTAGATGTTGAATAGCATAGTGATGTCTGGGAGAACTCTTAATATTGCCATTTGATATCACTCCAATATTGCAATATCTGGATGACATTACTGCAATATGGCAACATCTGGAAGACAATGCTGCAATATTACAATATCTGGAAGGCATTACTATAATATTGCAATATCTTGAAGACATTACTGCAAGATTGCAGTACCTGGAAGACATCACTGCAATATTGCAATATCTGGAAGACATTACTGCAATATTGTAATACCTGGAAGACATTACTGCGATATTCCAATACCTGGAAGAAATTGCTGCAATATTGCAATATCTGGAAGACATTACTGCAATATTGCAATACCTGGAAGACATCACTGCAATATTGCAGTATCTGGAAGACATTACTGCAATATTGCAATATATGGAAGACATTACTGCAATATTGCAACAAATTAAAGACATTACTGCAATATTGCAATACCTGGAAGACATTGCTGCAATATTGCAATATCTGGAAGACACTACTGCAATATTGCAATATATGGAAGACATTACTGCAATACCTAGAATACATTACTGAAATATTGCAATATCTGGAAGACATTGCTCCAATATTGCAATATCTGGAAGACCTTTCTGCAATATCTGGAGGACATTACTGCAATACCTGGAATATATTACTGAAATATTGCAATATCTGGAACATATTACTGCACAATTGCAATATCTGGAAGACATTACTGCAAAATTGCAATATTTGGAAGACATTGCTGCAATATTGCAATATATGGAAGACATTACTGTTATGTCGGGTTATAATATTTATAATCTGTGATATAGTCTTTACTAAAATCCAATTATGGACTTATAGACCGTAAATATTCCCAACAAGGACACACCGAACACGTTCTTAATCTCACAATCAGTATTCAACTAGGCACTACAGAACTCAGTAACAACACACATGTAAATTATACACATACGTTTATTCAAAGACATAGGGTTTATAGAAGTAGCTTTGACTTATTACTTAACTATTATGATAAACAGCAAGTAATGCAGGTATTGAGTTAGATCATGGATAATCGATCTTTCAATTAATAATACAAAGTATAAACCTAAAGTGGTAAAATGTGGTATAAGAAATATGCAATTAAATATAATGTACACGTGACCTATAGCATCAACCCTTAATAATAATAATGATGTGAGTCGAGTGTCTAGAGTGAACTATTCTACAATAAATATAAGATTAGAATACTCTCTGAATAGAAGAGAATGGATGAGTTGAGAATTAAAAGACAATTACACGGATGGCTGGTTCGAGTAATGCTCACGGAGTGAGGGCGCGCGCGTGAGCCAGGTAGACTCTCACGGTTAGTGCGACCTTTGACCAGGTAGCTTCTCAGGTCATACAAGTTACTGCAATGTTGGAAAATATAATTCTTGTTTGTGTGACTACAAACTTAGTATCGGAGGTAATGTAACGAATTTAATGGCAATGAACTGTTGAATTATTTTTACAATTCAATATCTACTTAGCTGAACTTATGTAATTTATGATCAGAAATATATCTTCTTCAATCGATTGTATGTAATAATAACAACTCGGGATGAGGAATCCAGATTTACTATTTACTATACGATAATGAATGAACTATAGATGAATATCTATTAATCGTAAACCCTGAGGGGGATTCGTTGGGTCATTTACGGCACGGCCGTAGGCGCCATTTTACATTTTTGCTTGTCATGTGACCATCTGGGCAAATAGGAGGCTGAGATTCTAGGAGCAGCCAGCCACACCTCAGTCTTGGCCCAGCCACAGTGCAAGGTGGTGGTGTGCTGCTCGGTCCACTGACTGTGACTGACTGGGTCTTTTTTCTGTACCGTTTTTGACCCACTTATCCTGGTAAGTGACAAATCATATTTAGTGAAATTTTTACATATAGTGGAATATACGGTGATATATTATAGAAAGGAATTTGAAACTTTTACATAACTTAGCCAAATGATATAGCTCCATGTACCGACAGCCAGACATGCCCTGTGATGCCACATACTGCCACTGTTAATTATTATATATACTTACCAGTCCTGCCTCACTTCCATGTTAGTCATAAACTTACATTTTTTACTTGTTCTTGATGAATTTTGTTTACCAATTACTTACCTGTTCTATCTCATGTGCCTGCTACTCATTTACTTACCCTTTTCACATGTTCTGGATTTATTTTTTACTGATTACCTGCAACTCATTTACTTACCATTTTCGCAGATAATGTTAACCTATTCAATGTTGTGTGCATATGATATCTGCAAACACCCCATATTCATACTAATTTTATTCATAAGGTTTGTAGGAATATCCATGGTGTGTTTTAGGCTGATTCATTGATAAGTTGTTGAGAAATGAATTGTTTCTCTCAATTCTTTGCCGAAAAATGTACCCGTCTCAAAGTTCAATGTACATAATGCAATGGCATTGCTATCTAGTGTTTCCGATTTAAATATTTAGGTGTTCCATATCTTCTAGGATAGTTTTCCACTATTCATGCCAAATTTCAGCTAAATCCAGAAATATTTCGACACCCTAATGAATTTTTATAAAACCGACGTTTTTTTTTAGTTTCGAAATTAACCTTTTGTTATTCTTTGCTCGGTTTGCACGCTCTATATGACCCAGGAAGCCAGAACTTCAGCACAGCACACCTACATGATCCCCCTATAAGCCACCAGAGTTTCAGTCACCTCAGGGATACTTGAGTATTTAATTTTATTTGTTTAGTAAAGTTACTAATTTTTGTATGTTATTTTCCAAAATAATAATTTAAAATATATAAATCACTCTGATTTTCAATTCCACTTGACATAAGATTAAGCATTTCTTGTATTTTATGATGCAATTTAAAAACAAAATCTATCTATATTACCTGATTTTTGGCGAATATTTTAGTGCGGTGTGCCACTTTCGGACAGGGTTACCTAAATCGTACACCCAAAAAAGCGTATCCTCTCCAGGGTTTAAAGACAAAGTCTGATTAACAAAACGAACGTAGTTAACAGATGTCCTGGAAACACTTAAATATGATTAGCGTAAAGACTAATTAAACACAATGTTAATTATAAAGAAAGGAACGTACATGACGAAGTTGTACTTAATAAATACTCACAATGGTATAAACAAGATATCTGAACGAGTTAACAGAGTCTTATGAAGAATTCACCTAATAAGCGGTGTATTCGAATGATGAATAATTAGATAACAGACTCTATTCAAAGCTAGAATTCCTAGACGAGAAAAATCTGAATTATCTACATCAGTAATCAATGAACATCAATAATAGTTCATATAATAATTACAATAACGCTTAACCCAGTGAGACCCAGCGTCGCACGTGATGCGTCGGCAGTGTTTGATCACCAACTCCCAGCGACGCATCACGTGCGTCCGACATATTAAAATCAGTTACGTGGCTCGTAAGGTAGGAAATGGCGGGAGAATAGGAGAGGGAGGTACCGTAGTGTGTGTGGGAGCCGGGCCGGTAGGTGTGAGCGGGCCAAGACAGCCGCGCGGCTGGTGGTGGTGGGCTTAGTGGGGATACTTTACACCCTTAGTTCACCGCCACTTTGAACCTTCATTACTCCGGTCGTATGGGAGCTAGAGGCTTGAGATTTATGTGAGACACTCCTTAGGCCGTAGAATGCCATACTCAGTTTTCACCCTAGTTCTCCCGGGCGGGTGGTCATGCGGGGGAGACGAACTTTCGACCCTCCCCCCCCCGCCCCCCAAATGACCAAGGTGAGTTTTTTTTTATTTTTTTCTTCATTTCTCACCATTCTCTTCCATTTTGGCCCAACACATTTTTGAGGGGCCCCCCCCCCCCCAAACAAAATTATCCGAGGTGATTTTTTTTTGTTTTTTTTTTTCATTTCTCATCCTTGTCTTCCATTTTAGCAAACAAAAATAAGAAGTGAAAATGGCTTGGGACTGGGGTGAACAAAATATTATAACTAGCCGGGGCTCAACGGGTTAAGTAGAAGAGCGTAAGATTAGGTTCTCGCGAAGCAAATATATATAAATAATTAAATATAAAACTTCTCAACGAGGGGGATCGAGATAAATCAAATGTGAAATTGAGCGTAAGTTCTAGGTAACAGGTTATTACTAGGAAGGGAATAGGTACACGAAATACACTTCGACCTCAACTTGTAACATACATAAAAGAATAACATATACAAGGAATATCTGTGAGTACTTGGCTAGGTGAATTAATTAACACGAGTATGTAACGTACGCGCAAAACGTTATAGAAGAGTTACGAAGCAAGATAAACACTAGATCTTAGGCACAGTTCTATACATGAATTAAGATAAGATTCAGAAGGATTAACACATACGCAATGAATAAGGATCTTGGACACAGATCTGCAAGGTAGTAGGGGTAGGCAGCCCCGCCCAGGGAAGTACTACCGCCAAGGTTTCGGGAGACTCAAGGAATAGCCTGAATTCCATTTTCTCTCCCAGGCCTTGGTTGCTGGATACATATCTTTCTGTCTCACACATCAGGGGTATCAGGAAAACCCTCTTTATATAACATACACATCCAACTTCACGACATGCCCTACATCGCTATCCTCTATCCATAAAACACTACCCTTCCCACTACATATCATACATGTAACACCATACACCTTTAAATCCAGTTGTTACAAACATTTTATGAATGGAGGATGCCTTTAGGCACATGGACCTTTTTGTTTTATCTGTGTTTTTCCTTCCTCCGTTCATTGTCTCTTTAAAAAAAAAAAAATAAAAAAAAAATATAGAATCATAGCACTATAATATTCACAGACTTTACCTATACCTTTACAACAATAATCACAACGTAAGATATTCAGAGACACTTAGGGTAATACGGGAGGGTAGAGAGCAAGTCTGGCCGACGTGGAACATAGGGCAGTGGAGCAGCACTTCAGGATGAACGGTGTCTCACAATCAGGACTTCATGGTACAGACTTCAGCAGGTTCAGCACACTCTCGGGGCAGGAGGAAGGGCTAGGCAAGTCTCCACTGCTGATTGATGTCCCGTTCTTTGCAGAGTTAGGGGCATTACCTCGGTGAACGTTTGCATACATTCTCACTCTTTCTTTGAGGTTATGTTGGACTTAATTCTTGCCTTTCACTTGCATGAGTTCAACGCAATAGGGATATTGTGAATATGTTGTGATCGAGTTGTGAGGTTTAACCCTTAACTGGCGGCACCCGGCTATTGTCGAGTTAAATAAATGTGGCCTATGTGGCGGGTCACGGCTATTGTCGAGTACAATTTTGAGCACATAATGTGCTCTGAGAGAGAGCGGAGCGGTGGGAGGAGCGTAGATTACCTCCTGACCGCTCGCCACGGCCGCCGTGGAGCTACTGAGCTGTACTCCTTTGTACTCCACCCTCTCTCACTCGTTTCACACTTAATAATGTAAGAAAATTACGGTATTTTACCGATTTTGCCCTTCGGTTGCACGATCGTTGCAAGACAACCAGTGATCATAGAAGGATGGTTCGGGTGTCATTGGAAATCTCAATTTACGCCCTTTCAGGGATACATACTTGTATTACGCTCTGGGTCTTGTTTATGCATGAAAAAGAGCACGGAAACAACCCCATTTATGGGCTGGGCGGTGGTCAAATATACCGCCTAGCCCGCTCGTAAGGTGTTAATACTTATCGTAGACATACATAATGACTGTTTATATTGATACATGTATAATAGGTAGTTTATTTATGACTTGGGTATTAGTTACTTAACTTAATATTTAAGCAAACTTACTTATATGGATTATTCCATAATGCAAACTCCTAGACAAACTTTATCATAGCTCGCCTTCTAGTTGTTCTTCCACGAGGGTTATGATATCTCCAGGTTCGTCATAACTCGCCCTCCTGCCTAGGTCCATTTATACCTGTAGACTTCTGGCCGTTGGTGTTCTACTTGCATAAGCATAGTTTCATTATACTGTAGATCCGGGGACTGAGGAAATGCTGTCTGGTGATTGGCGGGCACGGTTTGAAACCAGGGCTGTGATTGGTTTCTCTTTTCTTGGGGTGACTGCGTTATATGCTTGGGTGATGCCCTGTCCCATAGAGAATGAGAAACTCCTGAAGGAAGGGGGTGCTTGGGTATATGTGTTGCTCTTCGTCGTCCCTGCTGTCCTTGCTTCTTTTTCATGTTCACTTGCAGACTAGCAATTCTGCAACTGTCCTTTAATCCCTCTTTCACCAATTCAGCCACTTAAATTACTACAATACTGCCTTATCTGGAAGACAACTGCAATATTGCAATATCTGGAAGACATTAATGCAATATTGCAATATCTGGAAGACATTAATGCAATAGTGCAATATTTGGAAGATACTACTGCAATACAGGTCTCCCTCACTATCTGATGCCCCATTTTACAATATTATAGGTTTTTATGTGTTTGGGTTTGGGTTTGGGCTGGTCCCAGAACGCATCCCCATTTACCCCACTAATTTTAGGGTTTGTTATACGATTTTTCTATTTAAGATCGGGTTTTCAGGAACGTAACCCAATCGTAAATCGAGGGAGACCTGTATATGGAACATATTACTGCAATATTGCAATATCTGGATTTGTTACTGCAATATTGCAATATCTGGAAGGCATTGCTGCAATATTGCAATATCTGGGAGATATTACTGGAATATTGCAATATCTGGAAGGCATTGCTGCAATATTGCAATGTCTGGAAGACACTGCTGCAATATCTGGAACACCTTCCTGCAATATTGCAATATATGGAGGCCATTGCTGCAATACCTGGAATATATTACTGCAATATTGCAACAATCTCCTCCATATATTGCAATAATGCAGAAAGGTCTTCCACATATTTCAATATTGCAGCAATGTCTTCCAGATATTGCAATGTTGCAGCGATGCCATCCATATACTGTATATCAATATTTCAGTAATACCTTCCAGGTATTGCAATATTGCATTAATGTCTTCCAGATATTGCAATATTGCAGTAATGTAGTCTAGATATTGCAATGTTACAGTAATATCGTCAAGGTATTGCAATATTACAGTAATGTCTGCCAGGTATTGTAATATTGCAGGTGTGTCTTCCAGATATTGCAGTAATATCTTCCAGGTATTGCAATATTGCATTGATGTCTTCCATATATTGCAATATTGCAGTAATGGCTTCTATATATTGCAATGTTGCAGTAATATCTTCCAGGTATTGCAATACTGCAGTAATGTGTGCCAGGTATTGCAATACTGCAGTTGTGTCTTCCAGATATTGCAATGTTGCAGTAATATCTTCCAGGTATTGCAATATTACAGTTGGGTCTTCCAGATATTGCAATGTTGCAGTAATATTGTCTAGGTATTGCAATATTGTAGTTTTGTCTTCCATATATTGCAATATTGTAGTAATGTATTCCATATATTGCAATATTGCATTAAATGTCTTCCAGATATTGCAATGTTAAGGTAATATACTGTATTCCAGATATTGCCATTTTGCAGTAATGTCTTCCAGATATTGCAGTAATGTCTTCCAGATATTGCAATATTGCAGTAATGTCTTCCAAATATTGCAATATTGCAGTAATATATTCCAGGTATTGCAATATTGCAGTTGTCTTTCATATATTGCAATATTGCAGTAATGTCTTCCGCATATTGCAATATTGCAGTAATGTCTTACATATATTGCAATATTACAGTAATGTGTTCCAGATATTGCAATATTGCAGTAATGTCTTCCAGATATTGCTATATTACAGTAATGTCTTGCAGATATTGCAATATTGCAGTAATGTCTTCCAAATATTGCAGCAATGGAGTCCAGAAATGGCAAAACAGTATTCCAGATATTGCAACATTGCAGCAATGTTTTCTATGTATTGCAATAATATCATTCATATATTGCAATATTGAAATCATGTCTTCCATATATTGCATTATTAGAGTAATGTATTTTAGATATTGCAATATTTCAGTCATGTCTTCCAGGAAGACATTACTGCAATATTGCAATATCTGCAACATATCACTGCAAAATTGCAAGATATGTCAGACATCACTACAATATTCAACGTCTGACAAACATTACCACATATTCCATCATCTAGCAGACATTATTACCACATTACATTTGTCAGATTATACAACTATATCATAACATCTGGCAGACATCACTACAATATCCAATATCTGACAGACATTACTACCACACTTCAATATCTGGTAGACACCACTACATTATTCAACATCTGACATATATACATCACAATATTTTCCAATATCTGACAAAAATTACTACAATATTTCCAACACCTGCCGCAGATATTACTACAATATTGTAACATCTTGCAGTTATTTCTACAATATTGCAACATCTTGCAGACATCACTACTTTATTCAACATCTGAGACATTATTTTATGTTAACATCTGGTCAGATGTTACTACCATATTTACATGCCAGACATACCTTCAATATTACAACATCGGGCAGGCATTACAACAATACTACAACATCTAGCACACATTACTACCATATGCCCACATCTGGAAGATATCAATACACTAGTTCAGAATCTGGCAGGCATCACTGCCTTATGTCAACATTCCATCATCTGGCAGACATCACTACCAAATTCCAGCATCTGGCAGACATTATTACCATATGAGAACATATGGCAGATATCACTACCACAATCCAGCATCGGACAGGCATCACATCACTACCTACTGACGAAATCGTCGATCAACACGATCTCTGTCAAATGTCATCGTGCCCACTCTCAAGTCTGTCTCAAGCCTACTCGGAGGTGGCTTAGGCTCAGAGGCGTCGGCTCGGTCTTAAATAATTTTGAGTCTCGTTTTAGCATATCAGTTTTTTAAAAGCTCGGCTCAAGTCTGACTTGAGACTGACTCAAGACTCAAGTCGGTCTTAAGCCTTTTTCTAGAATTCGGGCCTAAGGGTTATGAAAAGGACATGCCAGCAATTCGTCGTATCTTGGCCTTGAGGAAAACGAACGAACATGACTAGATCGCCGTCATCAGATGAGCTACTACTCACCCTCACTTTTCTGCAACATCTTTGACTAACACTGCAGTGCTCCGTTCAAATGACATAATGGAGGACTGGGCCCGAGTCAACCCCTTTGACTGGAAGCCATGCACTTCCAAATGTCCTCTAGTGTCTCTAAAAAGGTAATTTTTAGAGTTAACCAAGCGTCGGTTCAGGATGCCTACCCTTTGGGCTCAGATTCCGTGGATTAAGCCCTGACGCGTGGACGATGGGACTGCAGAAATTGAAGAAAATGAGGAAGAGGAATACGCTGAAGAACCTGAGGTAGTAAAAGAACCTACAGACATTCAAGACAACTCGGATTTTTAATCCGCCCCCGTCCACAAATCGTCAAGCTGGAGGAGGCTCAAAATGGGACAGACACAGTCAAACTTCCCATTTATAATCACCTCACTCTGAGGGGAGGTGTGGCGGAGTGGTCTTGCCATTGGACAGGTAATCCAATGGACCCGGGCTCGAATCCAAATATGTCAATGGGAAGATATTATCGGGATGGAATTTGTGCTGTACCTAGTATCAGTGCATTACCACAGCACACCGAAATGCCAAAAAAAATACCCCCATTGTTCCCTAATTAAATAGCATTGTATGAATATTCCCATATTCAAAATATGTTACAAGGGGGCAATGCCTAGTGAGTTAATTGCTCAATAAGTGGCGTTCTGAGAGTGAGGGTCCGAGTGTGGGGGATGAGACGGTGAAGTGCAGAGGCGAAGCGGCTTCAGAGATAGAGTTGCTTCGAGCCGGGGTGCTTCGCATGTCTCACTCCCTAGACTGGAACATGACCTCACGGGCCTCACCGTGTTCAGCGGTGTAGTGTAAAGGCTCTCAGCCTATGCCCGAGAGGGAGTAGTTGGAATATAGAAAAAAAAAAAAAAAAAATCAGTTCCGTGAATTTATATTCATTATTACTGCTTTATCAGCCACCCATTCTGGCTACTATTATTTATTACCAGTTCCGTGAATATATTTTCATTATTACTGTTCTATCAGCCACGCATTTCCGGTTAATATTTGTACTATCAGTTCCGTGAATGTATATTCATTAGGCTTGTGCAACATTCTTTAACTGTCTTCGTGGTGCAATGCATAAGTGTGTTGATTTTCGGTGTGAGCGTCCTGGGTTCGAATCCCCGGACTGCCACATGTGTTTGTTAATTTCATTAATCGAGTTTAGGAGTAAAGGTGGTTAGTGGAGAGAACATAATAATTACTGTCCTATCAGCCACCCATTCCAGCTATGTATTATTTATTTTCCGTTCAGTGAATTTGTATTCCTCATTTTGAGTCCATAAATTAACTTAGAAGTATATCTTCTTTCATCTGGGATTAACGTCAAGTTACTCTCTATATATCCTAGACTTGATTTTCCATATAAACTTTATCTTGTATGTGTCACCTCAGTATAGTTGACCTACCTCTCCACCGCGGTACTTTGAGGTACACCTCATTGACACGCTACCTTGTGGGTACCTAAGCCGCACTACCTCGCCTTACCTGAGGTCGCGATATCAATTGTCCATATTTACCAGTTTGTAACTCTCTGTGTATGTTTGTATGATATATTTCTATAGTCATCATATTTATATCCTATTTGTATGTGGTGTTACTATTCAACTATTTACCTTGTTCTTGTGACACAAAATAAAACTTGTGTACCGAACCCGTGTATTCTATGTCATTGGGGGAGATTGATTCACCTAGGAAGTATATATGTCAAAGTTAGCTATGTTCCTGTTGAGCAATACTAAGTTCTGAGTTTTCCTAAATAGGAATTATAAGATCACATATAAAGCGTGCTGGATTACAGCGTTGCATGATATATATATATATATATATATATATATATATATATATATATATACTGTAAGTCCTAAGTGCCCATTAGATTTATTTTTGGATATACGTGAACAATGTGCCAAAATGTTATGTTCCAAAATGCCACTTAGGTCCCTTTGGATTAGCTAAGAGGGTGTTTATATTGTAGAAACACGATCAGAACTATTATATAGTATAATTACGCAGCCATTTCAGATTATCTCAAACACAATATGACAACAGTTTCGGTTAATATTTGAAAAGTAAAAACTATTTGTATCCCTCTTTTCCAGTATATTATAGCTAACACTATACAATGTATTCAGTCTAGGAAAGATCTATAGTAATCAAAGATGTAAACTTGATCTCAATGATCCCTCTGACTCCAATAGATCTCACCTGAACTTAATACAATCGTCTACCAATAGCCACAATGCAATTTAACATTGTTCATGATATACTGAAATGGTTATGACTCTGGAAATCATTATTAAAACACTTCGGGTAACAACAATTTACATCCCAGGCATCTATTTTATTGCTTTCTGGGTATCAATAGTAAATGGCCACAGATTTCCTAGGTCCGTAGATAATAACCTTTTATGGGTCCAGTGTATCTTGTATAACTGGAGGACAGAGTATACATGGTCACAGGGTATAAAGTTATATTTATAAGTTACAAAACATGTACAATTGGGTATGTTGAAGGTAATTCATATAATTTTTGTCATAGATGAAATTGGAGTGGATGCATAGATCTATAATTTGGAAATAAGGTAAAACCTGGAAAAGGCAGAACATGGATATGGAAGGGAGGGTAAGGAGCATGTGAGGGTAGCTAATATGTATTATCGTGGTTTTGTATAATTTTACAACTTTATTTTAAGGTAAGAATATATATCTTTAATATTAGAGATGGCAAGATCTCTTATATCAATAACATATGCATGTGTATCTTTATAGCCAAGGGGACAGTTGTGTTAGTAGCGATCTCAAAGATAGAGAACAGCAATACTAGCTGAAGATAAAATGCTCCGCTATCTCTGAAGGATTGTTTTTCCAGGCGTATCGACCTGACCATGGTCGTCTCACCTGCTTCCTTTTCGCTGCTTCTCATGTGTCGTCAGGGTTGGCAGTCGTGGCACTAGGTTCTCGCTTTCTTTTCCACTGAGCTGGTGGCTGCACTGATCAAGGCGTGGCAGTAGTCAGAGTAAGGGTTACTGCTCCAATATCCTGTGTAGGCGATATCAGGTGTTCCACCTGAGTAAGCGAAGAAGGTCTGTGTCTGAATATAATCATCTGGCAATCTCTAAATTAGAGGACCAAATGAAGCCATGTGATTGAAAGAGTTAATTACTTGAGTACCTGTCATGCTATATTACATTTCACTCTGGTTATATTTAGATTATTGTTGTTACCTTAGGAAGGTTATCTAAGAATCTAGCAGGTCGATACCAATGTATTTAGTCATTACAAATTCAAATGCTCATCCTAACTAGAATGCACTTGTCAAATGATAACCCATTATAAAAATAAGAATGTCATCACCTATACCTGAAAGGTTAATTAACCCTCTCAGGCTTTGAAGTGCAATTAGCATATTCAAATTGCATATCAATTGGGCTATAATACATTTCTATATCCTCTACCAAGTGATAGGTAGAGTGAGAGTCCTCAGCCTCTCTCCAGTAGCCAGGCGGACAGTGCGCTAGCCAATACCTTTAACACCTTGGGTGTGGCACTTGTCATATGACAATTGCTTGGTCACCACTGTACCATACGGGGGTTTTGGGCTAAAAGTAACCTTCACTCCCTGCACATTTTCATGTATAAACAAGAGCTAGAACGTATATCAATGATATATCCTTGAAAGCAGAGGAATAGATCTTTCCAATGACTCCTGAATCATGTCTGTATGACCACTGGTTGCCGTGCAATGATATTGCACACGTGACACTAAATCGGTAAAAATAGCACGTTTGAGCAGTTTCCACTATTCCCAAGTCTGTAAGGGAGTTGGAGTTGTCTCCCACTGCCACTAGTGATGGCTCAGTCACGGGGTAGGGGGGGGGGGGGGGGGGGGGGGGGGGATGGGATGGTCCCGCGCTGCTTAGACTCGCTCGCCTGCCTCCCAGCCCTTGTTCAAGGCAGGAATTTGGCAATTGTCATATAACAAGTCCTGCAGTAATGACCATATTTTTATATAACAGCCCGTAGTCATTGAGTTAAGCATGGCGGATATTTCGCTTGAACTCCGGGTCAATGTATCTAAAATACTATAGTATAGGTTATTATATCTAAGAATGTTTTTTGCTGATTATATATATATATATATATATATATATATATATATATATATATATATATATATATATACGGTATATATATATATATACGGTATATAAATATTTACATAGAGAGAGAGAGCGAGAGTGCTACCTAATATTCGTATAAATTATTTTAAACAATCATATACAGTCAAATATTAGGAGTAGGGACTTCAGGTATTATTTATGTTCTTCCTTATACCATTAGTTATACGTATCACCTATAATTTATAGCACTAAACTATCTAAACTATCTAAAACTAAACTATGGAAATGGAGGTAAAACAGAGAGAGTGTGAAGGAAGGAAGGTTTTCAGAGCAATGGGAAGTATGTGGAAGACGAGAAATTTTGGAATGAAAGTAAAAAGTGCAATGTATCAAGGAATTGTTGTGCCAACAGTGATGTATGGGGCTGAGCGTGGGCTCTGAAGGAAAGGAAGAGAAGAAAGCTGGATGTGATGGAGATGAGCTGCTTGAGAAGTATGTGTGGAGTTACTCGTAGAGAGAGATTGAGGAATGAAGAGATACGTAGGAGAGTGGGGCAGCAGGAACATTTGTCAGCCAGAGTAGACAGAAGGGTGCTGAACTGGTATGGTCATGTTGAACGAATGGGAGATGAAAGGCTTACTAAGAGAATATGTGAGTCAGATACAAGGGGAGATAGAAGGGCAGGAAGTACAAAGGAGTACCAAGGAAATCAAGCAACAACAGATCTAGTGACCCTTCTAGGTTGCTTGTCCTCCAAAACACTGAGGATCAAGTGTCCAAACAGTGGTTTAGAGTGGGTAAGGGAACATTGGAAAGGGAATTACTGCCCTGGAACTAATGTCTGTGGCAGGATTAGGAAGTTAGTAGGGGACAGATGGGTTAGTAACTGAGGGGGGGATAAAATAAAGTTATTCATTTACAAACGCAGTCAGTCGCGGGTTTGATGCGAGATATTTGTCTAGGCGGAGTTTAAATGAATCAACGGTGATGCAGTCTATAACGTTTCGGGGAAGCCCATTCCACAAGTTGACAACTCGATTGAAGAAGAAATTCTTAGATTCGTGTGAGTTAAAAGATTTACCAATAATTTTGCAACCGTTTCCCCGCGTGTAATTAGATTGGTCGATAGTGAAGTACTTACTACAGTTCATATTGTCGATGCCTTTGATGATTTTGAACACTTGAATTAAGTCACCTCTTAATCTGCGCTGGGTTAAAGGAAATATATTTAATTCTCTAAGACGCTCTTCGTATGGTTTGTTCTTTAGGCTAGGTATCATTTTGGTAACTCTACGTTGAACTCGTTCTAGCTTGTTTATATCTTTTTGGTAATAAGGGCACCAGGATTGAACGCAGTATTCCAGAAGAGGGCGGACTAAGGAATTGTAAAGGGTTAGGATAACTTCTTTGGATTTATGCTCAAATGACCTGCCTATAAAGCCAATTATTTTGTTTGCCTTCTTAACAACTTCTGAACATTGTTGACTCGGTTTTAGGTTACTCGATATTGTTACTCCCAGATCGGTTTCTCTGTTTACATTCTTAAGCTGAGTGCCATTCATCGAATAGTTTGCTTTCTCATTTAGGTATCCGATATGTAGTACTTTACATTTATCCGCATTGAAACTCATTTGCCAAATTTGGGCCCAACATGACAATTTATATAGATTGTGTTGCATATCGTCAACTTGTTCTTTTGAGAGTACGCTATTTGCAATTTTTGTATCGTCAGCAAATTTTGAGATTGTACAGGTGAGACCCTCATCTATGTCGTTGATGTAAATTAGAAAGAGAATTGGTCCTAGTACCGATCCCTGGGGTACCCCGCTACTTACATTGGTCCGTTTAGATGCCTCACCGTTTATGACTACTCTTTGCTTTCTGTCGCTGAGCCAATTTTCTATCCATTTCAACACACCGTCTTGTATTCCATGCACTTTTAGTTTTAGCAGTAAACGTTTGTGGGGAACTTTGTCAAAGGCCTTTTGAAAATCAAGGTATATAATATCTACAGCTTTACTCTCATCGTAGAGGCTGAGGATATCGTGGAAGAAGTCTAAGAGGTTTGTTAAACAGGAACGTTTTTTACAAAAGCCGTGTTGAGTATCTTTAAGAATGTTATTTTCCTCTAAGTGATTTACGAGTCTGTCTCGTATGACCGTTTCTAGCATTTTACATACAACTGAGGTTAAACTAATTGGACGATAGTTACGGGGTAGGGATTTGCTGCCTTTTTTGAATATCGGTGTTACGTTGGCTAGCTTCCACTGATCGGGCATAGTTCCAGACTGCAAGGATTTATTGAATAGTAATGTCAGTGGTTTGGAGAGCTCATCCTTAGCTTCCTTTAGAACTCTAGGCGAGATTGTATCAGGTCCAGGCGTTTTATTTACCTTGAGTTTATCTAAACAATTCAATACTTCTCTCTCTGTAACGGTGATATTGCTTAGAACATCTGAATTATCAATCTGAATCGGCGATGGTGTAGGGATATCACTGAGGTCTTCTGTTGTAAAAACTGATGCAAAGAAGGTATTGAGGGCATTACTCATTTGTACTTCGTCTTTGGTGTATTCTCAATTTTCATCGACTAACGGTCCAACAGTTGAAGTAACTACTTTTTTCTTTCTGATATAACTATAGAATTCTTTCGGGTTTGTTTTACTTTGATTCGCAATATGTAACTCTAAGGTCTTTTTACTTTGCTTAATTAACTTTTTGGCTTTGCGTCGTAGCTCTACAAATTTCAGCCGTTCTTCGTCATTTTGTGAGGATTTTAATCTATCATTAGCAAATTTTTTAGCAAGCAGGCAGTTTGAAATATTTATTCCACCATTTGGTCTTATTATTATGGCCTGGACGCCGTATTTTCGATGGTATGCAGTCTTGCACTGCTTTTAGGTAAGTGGCTTCGAATAACTTCCAAGATGTATTTATGTCGTTATTGTGAATTAAAAAGCTCCAGTCAGTTTCTTTAAACATAGCTCTAAGTTTATGGAAGTTTGCTTTCTTGAAATTAGGGACTTTTTCGATGCTACTATTTGGTTCGTTACTAGTAAACTTTAAAGTGAAAGTTATCGTACGATGGTCGCTGTTACTGAATTCATCACCAACATTCAAATTCTCTATTAATTCTTCTTTTGTTGCAAGTACAATGTCAAGAACGTTATTACCACGGGTTGGCGTTCGAACAAATTGATAAAGCGAACTCTCTTGCAAGTTCGTATACAGGTCATGTCCGGAGGGTGAAGTAAGAGTATCGCCCCACTTGGTCACAGGTAAATTAAAGTCGCCAAAAATTACGGTATCTTGTGAGTTACTTACATCTGCAATTTGTTCGTAAATTTCTCGGTCAGTTTGCAGTGATTGAGCTGGAGGTATGTATATTAATGCAAGTATTATTTTTGTACCTTTATTATTCTTTATTAGCACAAAAGATGCGTCGACGTTCACAATTTGAGGTTTTGACAAGAGGGTAGGGTTAAGACTTTCTTTGATATAAAGTAAAACGCCACCTCCATTTCGATTTATTCGGCTTTTCTCAAACATTACATAACCGGGAAGTGAATACTCTGCTAAAAAGTCTCTATCTTCTGTATTGAGCCAAGATTCTGTTATGCCAATCACATCATAATTTTCTGTAAACACTAGCTCCTCTAAATCTGAAAATTGATTGCGTATGCTACGAGCGTTTGCGTAGAAAACCTTTAAATTTGTTATTTTAGAACTCACGGAACGCTCTTTAATAATATTTTTGGTTCTTGTCGGATCTACATTTATGTTCATGGCTGTCCTCGGTCCTCGCTGTCTTCGGTCCTTATCGCTGGTGGTCCTCGGTTGCCTCTGTTTTTTTCTTGGCGTTGGATGATTTATGTCACTGCTGCTTCTTCTCGGATGGCGTTTTTTATCCATGGCTGCGGACTGCTTCGTGTAGGAGACGACCCATGCGTGCTGAACCCACAGGGTTTAGATGAGTGCCATCCTTGCGGAACAGAGTAGGCTGGTTGTAGAAGTTGTCCCAGAGGTTGATGAATTCAACTTCTTCCCTCAGACACAAATATTTTAGTCGGCTATTTGTGCTGAAGGCCTTGTCGTAGAATTTGTCAGGTGCGTCGATCTTGGGGAGAATGCCTGAGATGATGATATTCCTTGACTTGTTTTTGTAGTGCTGGATCATCTTGCGATATTTCTCCATCAACTCTTCGGATCTGGTGCGCATGACGTCATTTGAACCAGCAGACGTCTCCATTGACATGGAGAGACTGTGTAAGACAAGCTTTGGATGATAGAGGAATGACTATAGATCAGGCAAGGGAAGTGGTAATAAACAGGAATGAATGGAGAATACTTTTGAATATATGAGCAAAAACTTGGTCATTTGGGGGAAGGGGTCGGGTGCAAGTTGGACTAAATAAAATTCCATCAGGCGCATGGCCCGGGGAGACGATTAATATGAAGGGTGCGCCTGGAAGTGTGGTGGGCGGGCTTGTGGCTTCGGCTCCGCTGCATGTCTGCCTGCTGTGACGTTAACCACTCCGTTAGAACCGCATGGCTTGTCCTACAGTGACTCGCTAGGATCGCCAGGGCAGTGGATGGGGCTACAGTTTGTGTATTAGAGTGTGCTTTATTTCATATGAAAGCTTGTGTCATGGGCAGTCCAGAAAGGCTCTTTGTTTTCACCCATGTCAAGGCTTTATATATTTAATTGTAAAGTATATATTTTATCATTAACTAGTAATGATAGGATCTGGGAGAGAGAGAGGGAGTAGAACAGAGTGAGAGGGGGCGCGCAGTGTTTTTTGTCCCGCTCGATGACGTCACGGCTGCCTGCCTCGCGGGGTTTGGTGGAGAGAGGCCCTTACCATGCTGTAAGCTTTGCTAGTGGTTAGATGACTTGTAACCGCTGTTTTCCCATGCGGCTCGAGCTAGTGCGAGTATATATACAGTTCCTCGCCACTCTCTCCCTCAGATCTGGTTTCTAGAACGCACCCATCTTTTCCCTTGCTACCTGTACCCCGCTCGCACCTGAGAATCTTTTCCTCTGCCTATCTCTCTCATTTTCCATATCTTTCACCACCTTTTATTAATATTATACCCCCTCTGGTTAACTCTGCAAAATCAGCTTCATGCTGGCCAGTTGTATTGTGCGTTAAGGTCTGATATAACCCATGTATGTTAGTTGTTAAGATAAGTTGATCACGAAGCATTGGTTAGCATCCATATTTCATAGTACCGCTTCTTTTAATTATTAGTGTTCTGCTGGATTAGATAATGCTAGACTAGGAGTCTGATATTATAGGTATTGTTTCCTATGAGTGCTGGCTTCAGTTAAAAGCGGCACGACATACCTGAGAACTGGAGTTGATTGAGTAAATTCTAGTCTGTGTGCCATTGAGAATAGAGCATGCACGAATGAGGGCTTTTTGGCTATACCATTCTGCACTGTTCTAGTCTCGATTGTTTGTCTTTGAGGTACGCCAGGAGAACGCTTAATACTTCGGTATTAAGGTTTCTCAAGAGAGCTACCCTTCATTATAACGTAATATTTGACGCACAGACTTGAGATTTGCACTAGGCTATGCGGCATGCCATGCGCACCAGTATCTCGTATCATTGACTCTAGCTAGACTTTATCAATCATAGTAGACATTAAGTATATTAACCTAATTACTCTTTTTATGCATACCCGTTTATGATTACACAAGCATTTCGCAGCCTAGTTTGATGTATTGAGACACAAACGACTTAGGCTCTTTTTGTTGATAGGAATACTGCATTGTCGTGGCGATTATTATTATTGTTGTTGTGTTTAGGATATTCTTGGCTCCGACGGCATTATATATATTCTGCCTTTTGTGTGCATAGCCTGCACGAGCATTGTTCCGCTGCCTGCCTTTTTGGGTTCCATTTCCGATACGAGCATCTTTATAGCATCTAACATTTAAAGAAGATTCCTTGTTAGTGTTGAAGGACTTTAGTGCACTTTCTTTCATGCAGGAGTGCCTGACATTTATTGATTAAAGTAACGTAAGCTGTAACTTCTCTTACCACCTTACTTTGCATACCATAACCAAGCACCTTCGGTTATAGGTAGTAATAGGCTGTTTTCACATAACATTAAGCCTAGAGTAGACGCACATTTATTGAGAGTTTGATAGCCTATTATTGCATATAGAACTCTGTAGAGTATTTGTGTTCTTTGTTCACTGGGAATATACATCAGAGGTTGGAGCTAGCGCTTTCCGTTGTAGCATTTATGCCATTACTAGTCCAATGAATAAGAGCCCTGATATATTTAAACCCCAGTCGTAACACTGCCGAGATCGGAACCTCTCCAAGTGGTCGGGGGCCGGGGGAGTGCTGGAGGGACCTTGGTGACCCTGGTCTTTGGGTCTTCTCCTGGGTGACCTAGATGTGTGTGAATGTGTGTTTTGTCTGTGTGGGTTCGTTGTGTTATGTTGTGTTTTGTGTTTTTCCTGTTCTTGCTCTGTCTTGAGTCAGCTACCCCCCCACCCATAAAAAAGAAAAGGAAAGGAATAAATAATAAAACAAGTAAAGAGGGGGAAAAAGAAAAAAAAAAGGAAAAGTGGGGATAGGGCCTGAGTAAATAGATAGATAGACTAAACTACCTTAAAAGGAAATGAAGCGAGAATTATATACGTTACTGAATACGAGTGGAAGTCAAAGGTCGGCGAGCCTATACTCTTGTGCCCCTGTATTTATATAAAACAACTATTGACAATAGACTCATTATGATTGCATTTTCAGAAAGTGCGGTAAGAATACTTGTCTTTGATATATATTAACCTATTGTCGTCATTGAACATATTTAATTGCGACAGTGCAAAGTCAAATGATGTTGGAAAATTTCATTCCACATTACATGTATCCGTCATGATATATTTATGTGGGTTTTGACATGGAAATATTTTAGATCGACGTTTCCTACTTCTATTGAGATATATTATATTGTAATAAACGTTTATATTGTTGCTGATTAGTATTGTATGCAGATAAAAACAACTATTGATAATAAACATTTTTAATAATGTTTATGACACATTTGGAATGAGCGTTAATAATGCTTCTAATTATAATATATTATATAAAAGAAAATGTATTGTTCGGTTTATAACAAAATTATGACGGTGTAAACTTGGAAAGACAAGTAACTATTTTGTATATTGATTTATAATGAGATTATTTGACCTTGTGTTTATATTTTCCGGTTGTATAATAGTATGGGTCTTGTTCTTTCTTTGGATGTGTAATACATTGCATGTAGAGAGATTATTGTGGGATAAAACAGAGTGATAACATACGTGTATCGTGTCTCGCGGTAGTGCAAATGGTGAATGAGAGCGAAAAGTAGGGGTAGATGCTTACGCTCAAGTCTTAGTGAGAGAGGGTTAATGAAGTCAAGAGACCGAGTTCCAACTAATGAAGTGAATAATAAATGTCAATGAAGCTTTAACCCATAACTGGCGGCGCGCAACATATGTCGAGTGAAATAAATTTGGACTATGTGGCAGTGCACGACAGCTGTCGAGTGCCATTTTCAGCACGTAATGTTGCTGAGAGAGAGAGCTGAGCAGTGGGATGAGCGTAGTAACCTTATGACCGCTCCCCACGACCACCGCGGGTGTACTGAACTGTATTCTAACTTCCTCCCCCTCTTCTCACTCGCTACACAGGGAATTATGTACGGAAATTACCTTATTTTAGTTTTTTTGCACTCGTGTTGCACGATCGTTGCAAGAGAACCAGTGGTCGTACAAGGATGTTTCGGGTGTCATTGGAAAGCTCTGTTTACGCCCTTTCAGGGATAGATACGTGTTTTACGCTCTGGGTCTTGTTTATGCATGAAAATGAGCACGGAAACAACCCTATTTAGGGTAATAAAAAAAACGCTGGGCGGTACATAGAAATTACCGCCTAGGCCACTCTTAAGGTGTTAAGGGGAGAGGTATATACTGTGCCAACGTTCTCTCTCTCTCTCTCTCTTTCTTTCTCTCGCTCTCGCGCGCAAGTTCTCTCTCTCTCTCTCAATTTCTCTTCTTGTATATCCACGTTCAAATGTCATGACCTATTTGCAACTATTTCAACTGTAATCAAGTTTTCTAATACACCTGTCCATTTGCTTATATTTGTATTTGTGTTTTATGTTACAGATTATTTCCTTATGATTATACAAGTTACCTGAATAGGACCACCTGCCTCCAGTTTTAGTTTGATCTGATGATTTGTGTTATGCTATAAATATGAGGCTCTCTGAACAATTGGTTCATATTTCAGCAAGTGCAGTTTTGGCCTTAGTTAAAATAAATGCTATTACCATATAATCCATACTAAATTTGTATTTTACGATGCTAATGGATACATTACCAAATGTTTCAATTTAAAGGTTTGTTCTTTACATAGGCACAACTTCGTTACTCATAAACTGATGAACATATACTGTAAATGTAATTATTTGAATTTCGTGATAGTAATTTGATTTCAAAATGATCAATATTATCCTAAGGCGATCTTCGAATAACTCTAATGCCTCTAAAAAACTGGGACTCCTGTACAGAGTTCGAGAATTCTTCACTGACGAGCAGTTGGCCGTAATATATAAAAGTCATGTGCGTTGTGGGGAATATCTCTGGCCAATTCTATCCCTAACCACACTAAATAAATAATAAAGAAAATGAAGGAATAAACTTAAATAAATAGATAGGTTACCTGGATGTTATAAAAATGGTATTGCCTATCTCTCAGAAACCCCTAGCTAGATATTGTATAAATGGCCATGTATATCAATCAACTTAGCTATCACTGGGGTCCTGGGGTTGTTCTGAGGATCCCGACTATGGTAGGTAGGTAGGCAGGGAGTAATAAGTTCCAAACTCCGGGCCGGACACGGGGAGCGAAGTGAGAGGTCACGAGACCCTTGTTTGCAGTTCAAGGTTTTAAAGAGATCTGATCGGAATTTCAATTCCGACCCTTAAGTTAACTATATACAAATTTGTTACCGAGGGTTCATTCCCTCTTCATGAAATCATATAAATAATAATCAGCATTTAAATTATATAATTATAAAGGTAAACATCGTTTCACAACGATTTAGTGAATATAATATCAAGATATTAACGACCCTAAAGCAAACGGTGGATCGCGTATGCGGTCGCGGGAATATTTAAACTGATCCTCTTTACAGTTCTTCTAAACTTATTTCTACAAGGTTTTATAACTAAATTAACTTGATCAAGGTAATCTTATACAGTACTAAATTACCTAACATTAACTAATCTCTACAATATATACAATCACCGGGTTCTGGAAGGAAATTGTTCACTCTAGTGAGGTTACCCTATCGGAAGGTTGTTGCCAACATTCCCCAGATACCGGTGTAGTCAATTTATTTCTCACAGAATGGGGCCCGGCGAAGTATGATGTGTTGCATCATGTTATATCACCTGCGGCTAACAAATCACGCCAATTTCTTCTAGACCCCGCAGCAGCTGCTCGTGGTGGTCTTGGGCTCCCTATTACTATGGGTTGCTGTTGTTCTTCCGGTGGGATGGCGAGTTCCATAGGTATGAGCCGATCTACAGTTCGGAGAGTGGTTTGTCCTCGAGATACAACCTTAACGGTTCTGATAACTCCTTTGGAATCAGGATAGACTTCTTGGATCCTTGCTAAGGGACATTTAGAGTGAGGTTGGTCCATTTTCAACAAGACTATGTCTCCCACTACCGGTTTGTGACGGTTACTAGCAGAATTCGCACCATAATACCTCTCCCGTAGGCTCAAGATATACTCAGATGCCCAATGTTTGTTCCAGGCATCCAGTATTTTGCAGAGTTTATGGTAGCTTTGTCGCAAGTGTGCATCTGCTTCATCAACGGAGGGATCCACTAATTCCTCGGTCACGTCCAAACGGGGGACTGGGTCCAATCGTCTACCATATAATAAATGAGCCGGTGTTAAGGCCTCAATTTCCAGATTGGAGTCATCTTGATACGTTAGTGGGCGATTATTTACTCTGGTTTCTATTTCGGTGACAACAGTTCTTAACTCATCCAAGGTGACCTTGGACTTGTGAAAAACCCTTTTCAGGCACGATTTCACGATACCTATCATTCTCTCTGTAAATCCATTTTGCCAAGGGGCTCTGGGAGTTGTGAATGACCAATAACAATTTCTAGAATCCAACATTTACTGTACTGCGTTGCTCTTTAACCCGTCCAGCACCAGCGACGCGTCTGGCGCGTTGGCGATGTATGTAACGCACAGCCCCAGCGACGCGTCTGACGAGTCACCCTAATTGCTCCGACCGTAACCTCAGGTGTAGCCACTCGAGAGGGCTCAGATTTGTATGGGAACTGTGTACGTATCCCACGCAACCGTGCCGATGGTTGAAAACTCTCAAAGTCCACGTGCGTGCGCGTGAGCGCGCAATAACCTGTTTTTTTGGGGTAATTGCCTTCAATTTTTTACTCTTGTAAAATACGTTTTCGGGGGCTCTGTAGGACCATTCTTTAAGCTTTTTGAGCGGTTTTTCGTGGTTTTTCCTTCATTCCTAACCCATTCGCTATTGTTTCTGGAATAAAACCATTTTTTGAAAACCGGCCGGGTTCTGGTGAACAAACAATACAAAACTAGCCGGGGCTCCACGGGTTAATAGTTCAGAAACCAACTGTGATGCGCCCACAAAATTTGTCCCATTGTCACTAATCAAACATCTGGGACAACTTCACCGAGCGGCAAATCTTCTAAATAAATTGGTAAAGGTTTCCGAGCTCTTGTCGGTTTGGGTTGTACTTCACTGATCTTGGGACACAACGAGGTATGATGTACACCAGTCTTGCACCGAAAACATACATTTAATTTAGTTGCACATTCCTCAGTAGAATGTCTTGTGCTAAGGCAAACAAGACACTTACCTAGTTCGATGAGTCGTGGAAGTCTAGCCTTAAGATTTGGGTAAGTCCTACAATACACTGTGGAATGTTGTTCTGAACATAACATACACACCTTCCGGTTTTCTTGATTTACCCCTGGTGTGGGGTTAATATCTCTGGTTACTTCTTGGGTCACTGGAGAATTGAGACAGGAATTTTTTCTCTCCCAAACACCTTTTGTTTTAGATACTGTATTAGTTTGATTATTCTGCTCGACGGATGTCACATAGGTACCAACCTCTTCCTTCTTGAACGGTTTTGCTTTTTCCTTAGTCCCTGTTGTAGACACTTTTGTGTATTTAACCTTGTTGTCTCCTTCCTTGATACCGGTATCCTTCTTGGAAACCTGCATGTGTTTGCACAGATCTCTTAAACCCTCTTCTATCTCTTGATACGTGAAGTAGTTCTTCTTATACCTATGGTACAATTCATCGCAGGTTTTCTAAGAGAGCTTTTGTTGTACAATATGGTTCAAGAGCCAAGAAGCTGAATCAAGATCTTTCGGGGTACTAAGTGATTTCAAAACACAATTCAAGCTGATGCGGAATGACTGAAAACCCTGGTATGTATGCTTTGGTCCTGATAAATCCAGCAATTTGTAAACTAGGCGCTGTAGAGTCAACTCCGTATCTTAAAAATTATCCTTGAGTACTTCTAGAGCTGCTGTATAATTGGCATCTGTTATGGGAAGTTCCTTGATAAAATCCAATGCAAAACACTTAAGTTGACCCAATAAGTATGAAAATTTATTTGCTGCAGAAATATCTAACCTGTCATGAACTAAACCCTTAAATTTGTCCCAAAAGGTATTCCAATCAGATTGCCCATCAAATTCAGGTAAGGTTATAGGTGGCAACTTAAAGCTTTGTTGTCCCGGAGCCGCAGTACCATTACTGGTACCATTACTCCCTGTCTCGGTAACTGTCTCTGTCGCCAAGGATTCGAACCCAGCTAGTTGATCCAAATAATTTTCACGGATATTTGCATTGGCTTGCTGTAATTCCTCAAACCTTTCAGATTGTTCTTGTTTGATGCAAAAGTCCTCCAATTTATTGAAAGAATCTTCACCTCTGTGGAGTGGAAGTGGAGTTGTTGCATTGAGGCAGTTGGACAAAATTCAAAATAAAGCTATTAGATTAATCAATAACCCTGCAATCACACAGGACCTTCCTACATTATCCATACGAAGAAACGTTGCATCCCTTGCATTATTCTACAGATATTTTCACAGAAATTGTTCCGAGGAAGTTGCTTCAATTGTGCCGCCTCTCCACATCTTTTCCCGTAGAACTAGGGAAGCTGAGAGCGCCCATGAATTTACACTTTCTCCTCCACAATGCAGTACTTCTGCTTATCAAAATTCATTTATTCCTAGAACTACTACTCTTTGGAATTCACTTCCCTCGAGTTGCTTTCCACAAACTTACAATCTACAAAAGTTTAAATCCAGTTGTTACAAACATTTTATTAATGGAGGACGCCTTTAGGCACATGGACCTTTTTGTTTTATCTGTGTTTTTCCTTCCTCCGTTAATTGTCTCCTTAAAACAAAACAAAATTAGCCCACCGGGTTTTACGATCTTGGATTTGAGACTTTAACAGCTCCCTTGGACAGGGGTCACGTCTTTTTACCACCTGGCAATTATTTAATGCTCTAGTTACCCAGCCTAATTTCCCCACCATAGATTTTCTCAAGAGTGTATCAGTCATTTTGGAATATGGGAAATTATTTTCTGGACTATTATTAATGTTTATACTGAAAACTAATTTTCAACTATCAAAATTACATATATCCTGCTTACCCTTACTTAATTTAGTTGTTAATTTTTAGCATTATATACGTAGACCTACCAATACTTGTTACAAACTTAATTGACAAATTAGGTTAGTTGGAAATGATTAAAGTTTTCAATATTACTGCCCTAATACGTGGGAATTCTAGGTAGTAGGGGGGAGGGAATAAATTATTAATTATTAAAGTTAAGATATGCTCCGTCCTGAGCAGTTAGCTGGTCGACCTAGTCTTACAGACGCAGGTGACATTAAGGACGTAAACATAAAAATGGTCAAAAATAAAAAAAAATTGGAAAATTTATAAATCCGAATGATTTTAGTTATTAATTAATTTAGTCATATATAAATTTAGCTGTGAGTTGGAACCTGTGGTAGTAGCATTTTGTAAGGGGAAGGGATCATATTTGTTGTTTATTAAATTTTGTATATGTTCCGTCCCGAGCATATAGCTGGTCGACCTAGTCTGCCAGACGCGGGTGACATTAAGGACGGAAACATAAAATGATCTAAATTGAAAAAGAAATGGGGAAATTTAGGGACTGCAACGCTGCTCAAGCTCCTAGTTTCACAAACGCCAGAGGATGCAACGTTGCAGAACCTCCTAATAGTCCTCTACCACAGGATTGAACCACCATCCCCTTGGGCTTAGGAGTGATATTGCCAATGACCCACGGCCACTGTCTGGTAAACTACCCAGTTGAGCCGCGAATCGGTGATATATTCATGATATCGAGCTACCTGCACGGCTTGAGCCTGACGATTCCAGTGGATACCGTCCCATCGAAGGTTTTGGCGATAGGGTCCGGCTCCAAACTGGAAGGTCTTGTAGCCGCGCAGGAGACTTTGTAGCCGCCGATTCACGGCCTGATAGATAGTTCGGTAATGACCGTGGGTGACTCCGAGCTCGCCCTCAGGAATGGGAGGCAGCTCTCGTGGCTCCAGGAGCACAACAGCCACTTTCGAGCCACACCGCTGCTCTATTAAGTGGATGATGGCTGCGATATTGGCCGTGATTTCCGTCACCCATACTGCCTCGTGCACATCGTTGCCTCCCAAATACAAAATCGTTAATTGGTGAGGCCAGTCCAGCACGCGATTCAGCCGTCGATCGGTGAGGAAATCACGGGCCCTACCTCCTGAAGCCTGATAGCACCTCACCTCACAACTTGGGACCTCGAAATGTCGTGGGATCAGACTATGTCCCACGAAAGCTACCTTGTACATCCCCGCTGTATTAATAAATCCTAACTTAACCCTAACCTAGCCTAGCCTACAATCAAGCGGGATCCTCACTCGGGGCACCAACATGTGGGGAATATCTCTGGCCAATTCTATCCCTAACCACACTAAATAAATAATAAAGAAAATGAAGGAATAAACTTAAATAAATAGATAGGTTACCTGGATGTTATAAAAATGGTATTGCCTATCTCTCAGAAACCCCTAGCTAGATATTGTATAAATGGCCATGTATATCAATCAACTTAGCTATCACTGGGGTCCTGGGGTTGTTCTGAGGATCCCGACTATGGTAGGTAGGTAGGCAGGGAGTAATAAGATCCAAACTCCGGGCCGGACACGGGGAGCGAAGTGAGAGGTCACGAGACCCTTGTTTGCAGTTCAAGGTTTTAAAGAGATCTGATCGGAATTTCAATTCCAACCCTTAAGTTAACTATATACAAATTTGTTACCGAGGGTTCATTCCCTCTTCACGAAATCATATAAATAATAACAGCATTTAAATTATATAATTATAAAGGTAAACATCGTTTCACAACGATTTAGTGAACATAATATCAAGATATTAAACGACCCTAAAGCAAACGGTGGATCGCGTATGCGGTCGCGGGAATATTTAAACTGATCCTCTTTACAGTTCTTCTAAACTTATTTCTACAAGGTTTTATAACTAAATTAACTTGATCAAGGTAATCTTATTCAGTACTAAATTACCTAACATTAATTAATCTCTACAATATATACAATCACCGGGTTCTGGAAGGAAATTGTTCACTCTAGTGAGGTTACCCTATCGGAAGGTTGTTGCCAACATTCCCCAATTACCGGTGTAGTCAATGTATTTCTCACATGCGTTCTCAGATGGATTACTGTTCACCTCTGTGGAGTGGAAGTGGAGTGGTTGCATAGAGGCAGTTGGATAAAATTCAAAACAAAGCTATTAGATTAATCAATAACCCTGCAATCACACAGGACCTTCCCACATTATCCATACGAAGAAACGTTGCATACCTTGCATTATTCTACAGATATCTTCACAGCAATTGTTCTGAGGAACTTGCTTCAATTGTGCCGCCTCTCCACATTTTCCCCCGTAGAACTAGGGCAGCTGAGAGCGCCCACGAATTTACACTTTCTCCTCCACAATGCAGAACATCTTCTTATCAAAATTCATTTATCCCCAGAACTACTACTCTTTGGAATTCACTTCCCTCGAGTTGCTTTCCACAAACTTACAATCTACAACAGTTTAAATCCAGTTGTTACAAACATTTTATGAATTGAGGATGCCTTTAGGCACATGGACCTTTTTTGTTTTATCTGTGTTTTTCCTTCCTCCGTTCATTGTCTCTTTAAAAAAAATTAAAATAAAAAAATAAAATAAAAAATGATGTCTAATGAACATTTTAGTCATAGAACCGGAAATTGGATTAATAACAATGTTGAAACAAATTGTAACACAAACTTCAAATAAGACAAACCTTAGGCATTGCAGTAAATACTAAAAAGTTCAGTGCGATGACATCATTTTTATTGTTTACTAACATTCGACGATATTATTCATCTTAAAGGTGGGGGCTCATGGGTTGAGATAAACATGGAATGATAATCGCCAAGCTGTACATAATTATCTTGCAAAATGCAATGGCACTGAAGTAATTATTAACAATGGTATAAAGGATTTTGTGGATCGTCTATACCGGGCCTGTGACGTCATAGTGACGTCACACCAGTATCCTTATCCTGGACTGTATGGTGGACTTACACTCCTGTGACGTCACAAGCCCGGTATAGACGATCCACAAAATCCTTTATACCATTGTTAATAATTATTTCAGTGCCATTGCATTTTGCAAGATAATTATGTACAGCTTGGCGATTATCATTCCATGTTTATCTCAACCCATGAGCCCCCACCGTTAAGAAAGACGACTCTTAGTTGTTTTATTTCGCCTACTTTCAGTAACTCTTTTAGTTCAATTATATAGTGTGGTGTTATATTCTGGCTAACACTATGTGATTTATTTAAGTTTAGGAAAGATCTATATTACACAAAGGGTTTGAAACAATAAAGGAAAACAAACATTTCATGATTTCAGGTAAGATGACGAAGAGGAAACAATAAATGTCAAGCATAAACATAAATTATGTTGTTAAACAGAGAACCAGAACTCCGAACATGATTTCTAGCTCTTAGCCAGTTGTGAGAAATGAAAACTATATACGATATAGCAAGACATTGTACATCAAAATATTGCATCAATAAAAACCGACACATGATTCCTATGTGTTCGGCTAGCGAATGCAACTATCATTATTGATCAGTAAAGCGATTTTGCATGCTGCAGAAAAACAGAACTCGGCGTTTGTTATATAATATTAATACTTTAATTCAAAACTCATTTTAGTCATTAATTAGTTCACGATTTTTTAAATTGCATAATGAAAAAAACAAACAAACATTGCAATGTGACTGTAAATGAGTGTCTCTTAGGGATTCAAATGCACAACACAGAATAGCTAAGCATAGCAGAAGTTGACAAAATATTGACGAAACAAAATTCATTTCAAGTGTCTAAAACTATAATTAAAACGCTGTGCTTCAATTTGTACGCAGTGCATTCGTCATTAAGGAAATGCAAAGATCAGATGCTTCCCAATAATTATCATGTGAATGTTAATAGGCCATTTTGCAAGAAAGACAGTTTGTCCATTATATAAAATTATTATCATCCACGAACGAGTTGTGCCGCCCAAATTTGGTTCCATTTAGTTAGGTTAGAAGAGTGTTAAGCTTGGTAAAGTTAAGCATGAGTTGTTTTAGGATAACTGCAGGTGTGGTTGGAGTTAGGTCATGAAAAGGTTATGTTAGATTATGTTACGTTTGGCTAAAAGTATCTTATATTTGGTTACCTTAGCTTGCAATCTAATGGCATATGATATGTTAGGAGAGGCTATGTTGTACTTGACTAAGATTACGTGAACCTCTTCTAAGACTAGATACATATTAGGTTAGGCTAAGGATAATGAATCATTATACTACAATAAGTGTTCAGTTGTAAAATCGTCTCTTTACCTGGCTTTCAATTTACGCCAAATGCCATGTAGGTGGCACCTTTTCATTAACTACTGTATGCTCGGTTAGGTTAGGATTTGTGTGGTTAGATTGGATATCATTAGGTATTGTAAGGTTAGGTTAATGACAGGCTTGGTTGAGCCAGGTTAGGTGGGGTCAGAGTAAGTTAGGAATTAAATTGAAGTTTGGCTTAGGTTGGTTAAGCTAAATTTGGGTTATGTTAATATCGGTTAAAGTTATGTTATGTTAAGGTTATGTTTGGATAGGTTGACGTAAGGTTAGTTTTGGCTATGTACCTGAGGTGGTCTACCAAATGTGTTTTTCCCGCATCTAGTGAGCAAGAGGACCTTAGTAGCATAACTTTATCTAGTAGGAATGCACCAGATTATAGTATGATAAAAAAGGTATTTGCATTGCAGTTTATGCTAGGTTTATCTTTAAAGTTAGGTAGGTTAAGGTTAGGACTTAATTGACCCTGATTTATTGGGTACTGCTTGATATCTACTGATTGAAATAGTCAGCCATTTCAATTGTCTGTGAACCCAAAGTAACTTATGAATTATACAGTTTCAAAATATTTTGTAATACCTCTCTCGTCATTCAAGTTAACTTTGATTAACTCTCCCACGCCCTCTTAAGTTTTAGAGTAAGCATTTACCACGAAATGATACACAAATGTTAACAATATGTTTTTAAAAAAATTGCCTCTGCATGCAATGTATTATACATCCAAAGATAGAGTAAGACCCATGCTATTATAAAAAAAATCCCAGAAGATAAAATTAACACATTGCAAATGGATATAACAAAATATTTAATAATGTTTCCAAGTTTTCACCATCATAATTTCGTTATCTACTGAGCAATAAGTTTTCTTATATCAAATATGAAGCAAATTTCACGCTCATTCTAAATGTGTCATCATAATTTAATGATCATCATTAGTTGTTTTTGCATGAGGAAAATAAAAAAAACAGCACTTGGCAATAAGAAACTATCCAGGCACAAGCAAAATTTGTATTATACAACATCGAGTTTGAACAACAAGAAATAGGCTATTAATCCCAATAGAAATAAGACAATATTTGTCACGACATTTGTTATTCCATTCAGTATTCTTTTGTGTAAAAAACCAACACACTTGACCATTAAAGCTATTTATCAATGTGCATGAGTGCGAGTGACCTAAAGCATATTGTTAGTTCTAGCCCATAATTATACTAGCTGAGATATGAATCAATTGTATAGAGAGCTTCACATTGATATCCAGTAGCATAACAAACATTCCCATATCAAACTAGAACTGGAGGCTGGAGCTCCTATTAAGGTAACTTGCATAATAATAATAATAAGAGAGAGAGAGAGAGAGAGAGAGAGAGAGAGAGAGAGAGAGAGAGAGAGAGAGTGGGGGTTCCATAGACAAGAGTTATAAAAAAAGACAGGTTGAGAGAGAAAGGTATTCATTATGTACACGTAGTCATTTTTGTTTGGTGTGATTATGTTCCTCGTATTGAAATATCCAGTTGAAATGGAAAATAAAATAGTAATGTGGTCTATAATTATAAAGGGTATAGCAAAGTACGGGAGTGTATGTAGTGCTGGAGGAGGAAGGGGGGTGGGGAGGAGCGTGACAAATCAGGAGGAGGGTGAAAAAGAAGGGAAGGGAAAACTGAAGGGAGGAAGGACGAAAAGAATGAAGTGGAGGAGGAGAAATAGAATTAAGAGAAATATGAGCGCACGTAAGGAGAAGAAGAGAAAATAGTGTGAAGGAAGAGTTAGATATAGAGAAATTTGAAAAACAAGAGCTGGAGAACAAACAAAATTTCGAGAGTAAGTGGAGGAGGATGAACAAGAAAAATTAGAAGACCGAAGCAGATTATATATATATATATACTGACCACACAGACCTTACATGCCATGCGAGGCTGTCAAGAGTTAATTCTATTTGGGATAGCAAAAACCATATCAATAAAAGTACATGTATATAATAAAGCAGAAGACTCTTCCTACCTTCCACTCTTTCTGACAAATTGCTGAACAGTGAAATAAGTTAGAAATTATGCCCATCACAAGATTTAGATACCACGTGAAAAAAGATATGACAAAATAATCTAATACATTAATTTCACTCCCAACACCAAACATCTCCCATTGAAATTAATGAAAGCAAGTAATCCTCCAGCGATTCGAACCTGGGATACCACATACAGATCTTAAACACTCTAACCATTACACCACCAAGACAGTTAAAGGTTAAGTAAATGACGACGATATTATATCCATTTGTTGAATACTGGATATCAATTTAATCATGTAATCAGACTTTACTGCATACTGAATGGTGTAATGTTTAAGTAAAAGGAAAGAACAATTTATGGGGCACAGATTTCTGAGGACCAAACTCGCTATGAAATATTTCTGACCCTATAGGCATACTATAATTAATGTATTTCACTCCCAACACCAAACACCTCCCAATGCAATTGATGAAAGCATGTGATCCTCCTGGGATTCGAACTTGGGATACCACATACTACATAAGTTATATGAATACCTTCACTGTTTATTTCATCTGCTTTCCTCATGTACAAATATTGTTTACTTCTGCCAGCTCGTGTAATCTGTATTAATGTCTTCATTGTACCACTGTCTTATTAGGTAGACGGTTCCAGTCGTTGGTTATTGTATGGGTGACAACATGTTTAGTTATACCATGATATGTCCCACTTATTCGTCCTAAGTAATATTCTAATGTAGCACTCCCTTTGGCTATAATATTAATAATATGCTGGGGAAACCTAATCAAATATTAAGCACATTCTAGCTGTTGCATTTTTGAGGAGAAAAAGACAAAGTAGGTAAAACAGATGGGGAGGAGGTGAAAGATTAGGTGGGTACACAACGTGAAAGGAAAGTAAGGAGAGGATCAGGAGGAAGTGAACATAAGTCAAAAGGGGTGCGATTTTGTTTGTAACCGACCGAGTTTCATTGATTGACTTTAATCATACACACAGTAGCCACCCCAATGCCCTCTTGTTTTCAACGTTGTGTTGCATTTGTATAGACAAGATGTAGATCAGTGTACATGAAATTGCGTCAGTATAGGCAAGCTGATTTATGTTTGTGTTGTAACAAGCTAGGGCCTAGGGGGAGAATATATACTACATATATATATATATATATATATATATATATAAATATATATATATATATATTAAATATTTTTATATATATATATATATATATATATATATATATATATATATATATATATGGGTGACTATACAGTACTGTACAGGTATATTCGCGTAGTAAGTGAACGCGATGATGAAAAGGGAAATTGCATGGGTTTACATTTATAAGAGATATATTTATCCTTAGCTAAGTGAAACGCGCAAGTACGATTTACTTAGGTCAAATATCGGGGTGGGTAAGTGAATTGAGAAGAAAAAAAAAGTAATATGATGGACACAAGCTTTTCATAATACGTGTTGCTAGCCCCAAACATGCAAACATGCGAGCAACTATGACCTTCAACCATCCGACGCACCTCCTATTATTTATGTACATCAAACAACATGAAAATGCAACATATAGAATTCAAGAATAAATGTTTAAAACCCAAGCATGGACAAATTATGGATACACTATTCAATTGTTCAATGAAACATCAATATTTGTTCATTATCTACCAAGTAACTGACTTGAACATTTTGCCGTAGACATTAAACTTCATCCGTGTTATACAAGAATATGAAAACAATGGAATCACTAATTAATCCAGTAATATATTTATCTCATACTCTATCCTTTCCTCTTGACTATGGGACCCCCACTCTCTCTCTCTCTCTCTCTCTCTCTCTCTCTCTCTCTCTCTCTGCAAAACAATGGAATCACTAATTAATCCACTCTCTCTCTCTCTCTCTCTCTATCACTAATTAATCCAGAAATATATTATCTCATACTCTATCCTTTCCTCTTGACTATGGAACCCCATATTCTCTCTCTCTCTCTCTCTCTCTCTCTCTCTCTCTCTCTGACTCTCTCTGCTTCTCTCTCTCTCTCTCTCTCTCTCTCTCTGCAAAACAATGGAATCACTAATTAATCCAGAATATATTTATCTCATACTCATCTCTCTCTCTCTCTGCAAAACAATGGAATCACTAATTAATCCAGAAAACTCTCTCTCTCTCTCTCTCTGCAAAACAATGGAATCACTAATTAATCCAGAAATATATTTATCTCATACTCTATCCTTTCCTCTTGACTATGGAACCCCCACTCTCTCTCTCTCTCTCTCTCTCTCTCTCTCTCTCTCTCTCTCTGCAAAACAATGGAATCACTAATTAATCCAGAAATATATTTATCTCATACTCTATCCTTTCCTCTTGACTATGGAACCCCCACTCTCTCTCTCTCTCTCTCTCTCTCTCTCTCTCTCTCTCTCTGCAAAACAATGGAATCACTAATTAATCCAGAAATATATTTATCTCATACTCTATCCTTTCCTCTTGACTATGGAACCCCCACTCTCTCTCTCTCTCTCTCTCTCTGCAAAACAATGGAATCACTAATTAATCCAGAAATATATTTATCTCATACTCTATCCTTTCCTCTTGACTATGGAATCCCCACTCTCTCTCTCTCGCTCTCTCTCTCTCTCTGCAATTTTGGTGTCCTTATCTGAACAAGGACTTTGTGAAGCTCGAGTCGGTGCAGCGTAGAGCGATTTCGTCACTAAGAAATAAATCTTATTATGAAAGACTAAAAGAATTAAATTTATTTTCACTTAAGAAAAGAAGATTGCGAGGTCAATTAATCGAATGTTTCAAGATACTAAAGGGATTTGACAACATTTATGTAGATTCACTTATCAAAATTGATGATAGTTCATTAACTCGGGGAAATGGAATGAAATTAAAAACCAGGAGGGCGAATCTCGATGTCACAAAGAGCTTCTTCACTTACAGTGTGGTCCTCGAGTGGAACAAATTGCTTGAGAAAGTGGTACAATGTAAGACAATTGACACTTTCAAAAGAAGTTTAGACATTATTGTTGAGGTGGGAATAATATAGTAAAAACAAAAAAATTGTTAAGCATCAGTAGTATATAATATTTCGCATCTTCGTTCTTTACTATAATTTTCCCAGTAGAAATTATTATTTGTTTCTCATTCTGCTGGGTAACTTCTTTCCCCAACTTAATTTCATGCCAACCAACGGTCGGAGGGAGAGGTGGGTGGGGAGAGAGCCTTCTTCTTTGCTATCCTTGCCTTCCACTTTGTAGCAAATTCTATTCTAGCATTAAGTACGGACTACCTAGTAGGGATAGCAAGGTATGTGTAGTCTGTGTATCTATGTGACTCTATGTAACTCTCTCTCTCTCTCTCTTTCTCTGTGTACCTACAAGTCTCCCACCATGTTTACTTTTACACAAACTAGCTATGTAGAATTCTTTTAACACGCTGCCTAAGTACGTTGGGTACTTTTAAGTTTTGTTTTCCTGTATCCTATGTGTATGAAGGAGACAAAAGGCAATGCTACTTGTAACAAGTGTCCTCCCCAAAGTTGACAGAGTGATAGGAAGCCAATATCACGCTATGTTAGAATCAAAATGTCTGGACACACAAAGCTTGGAGCCGCTTAACTCATACGATGAAGGAAACAGATTTAAGGAGATAGTTAAAAAATGTGCATGTTGAGTAGGAGACAGATTGGGATAATCGGTTCACTCTTGGGTTAGAGAGTTAGACAGAATAGGGGTGGAAATGTATTGAAAGGCAGGTGCCATCCACAACTGAAGCTATGGAACAGCCAGAAAGGAAATTGGATATAGAGGCACAAATAGAGGGATAGAAGTCGAAGTAGGGTAGTTCAAAAATAAGTTATTTTTGTCAGACTCTATCAAAGGCTTTCAATATGTCTAGCGCAATAGCAAAGGTCCCACCAAAATATTGCAAGGAGTGTGACCAAGAGTTAGTAAGGTAAGAAAGGAGTGTCCTTTAAAACAGCGATTCTGGCGATCTGAAAGAAGATTATGGGAAGACAAGTATTTTAGAAATTTGAATTCAGAATAGATATTAAAAACTTTAGAAATATATGAAATGAGAGCAACTGGACTACAGTTGGAGGGTTGAGATCAGTCACTCTTCTTTGAGACTGGTTGAATGAGGGATAACTTTCAGCAAGAAGGGAAGATGTTAGAGCAAAGACGGAGACGAAAGAATTTGCCTAGGCAGGGAGTCAGTACGGAAGTGCAAACTTGCAGCAAGAAGGGAAGATATTTGAGGAAAGACAGAAAGGAAAGTGTTTGCCTAGGCAGGGAGTCAGTATGGAAGCAGAGTTTTCAAGTGCAACAGGAAGAACACCACCTGGTCTGTACTCTTTCTTATCATTAACCCCAGAGAGGGCAGAAAGTTTATCTCTTGAAGAAATTAAGATATTAGGCATAAATAATTGAGAGAGGGTTGGAGAGTGAGGAATATGACAAGAAACATCCAAGATTGAGGTTTTAGTGAAAGTTTGAGCGAAGAGTTCATTCAGAGGAAGAAGTGACGGTGGTACTCTCAGGGGGGAAAAAAGAAGGGAATGATGAGGAAGTAAAAGATTTTTTAGCTAGATGCTAGAAAGTTTGGGATGAGCTAAAATGTGAAAATTCATTACATTTGGTATTGATGACAGAGTTTTGGCGAGTCGAAGAACATATTTGGCATGATTCCAGCCAGAAACATAAATATTTCGAGATTTGTGAGTTTGAAGGCGTCAGTACTGTTTGTATGCTTTCTCCTTATTGTGGACAGCAGCAGAACAAGCGTGGGTAAACAAAGAATTGTGTACATTAGAATAAGAGAATGAAAATGGAATGTATGCCTCGACCATGCCCAAAATTATCACCTCGGTAATGTGTTCAGCACACACCAAGGGTATCCAGCCACGGAAGCTAAACTAATTCCTGGGGAATTCAAAGAAGTATTGCCGAAGAGCCTCCCTATTAGCAACACCAAAGTGCCACAAGCGCTGCCGACAAGGAGCGTCAGATGGCCGCACTGGAAAGATAGTACAGGTAACAGAGACAAAGTGATGATCGGAGGAGCCCAATGGAGAGAACAGATTTACAGAGTATGCAGAAGTATTAGAGGTTAGAAATAAGTCAATAATGTTGGGCTGCTCTAGTAGGCAGTCAGGCATGCGAGGAGAGGTGGTGTTCAACAGAGAAGAAGTTAGAAGAAAGGCCGCGAATGTTGCAGAAGTTGAAAGTGAGAGTATCAAGCCGTGGTTCAAGACATATTGAAAGGTTGTTGAGTAGGTAACCAGTATGTAATGAGACAGCATAGATAAGTCACCCCCCACCCCACCCCCACCCAACTTCCCCACTCTCTGAGGTATTTATAACTAAATATATTAATGCTCAAGTTAATTAAACGAAACAATACACGAGACACCCGAATTTGTTATGTTATGTAAGAGTTAGGCCAAAAGTAGAGGATTAAATACTGGGCCTTATGTGTTTTACTTTGCCAACATAAATACGCATCTACTCTGTAATGTTATGCATTGAATTATATATAGGCTAGTATGATAGGCTACAAATAATAATATGTTACACAATTTTAAATTGATCATACGATCATACGGTCTGTGGTACCAGCCAAATGGTCTGTGATACCAACCACACCTTATCAGCACAGCAACCTGTCATACCAGCAAAAGTAGCTTGCAATACTAGCCTATAAAAGTAGAGAGACACTCCTGTAACCTACCTGCCACCCCATTAAATTGTTAAGTTTCAATAATGAGTTACCAGAATAGTATTTATTCCTTTTGTGGGATCTCTAATTAACACAAATAATTAAACAATCCCACACTTTCCTTACCCCTTGTCTAATATTGATATCTTGAATCATGATCAATAAATCTGTCAGTGCTGAGAAGATATATATATTATAGGTTTGATTCCCGGAGGGAAGTAGAGAAAACCTAATATTTAGTAGGGCCCCGTAATCATTGACGATATTGCCTATTAGTATTATAGTCTCCATTCAACATCCCGCGCTAGCATTTTGAATCTACCGCCGCGGAAGTATCATGGAGTACTCATCATAAGTGCACGCTTAATTCCCTTATGGAATCGTCATTATGATCGGGTACCCTACAGAAAAAACTCTGTAAAAAAGAAAAAAGAAAAATTAAATTAATATTTGTTATCATATGACTTACCATATGTGGATTTCTTGCGTTTTGCATCCCCTACTCCAGGCCCTCTAGCGGCCATCTTCGTCCTTCACTGATATATCAAGAAACAACTCTAGAAATCAACGAATGGGAAGTGGGATGGATGGGAGGGTCATTTCATCGTCAATGATTACGGGGCCCTACTAAATATTAGGTTTTCTCTACTTCCCTCCGGGAATCAAACCTATAATTTAATAGTGGCCCCTTCATCATTGACGATATTGACTGAATACCAAGGCTGGAGGGGGACATTCGTGACAATATCCTAACCTCAGGGGACAAAATAATCCGTATAAAAAAAAATAAGTTTTATTGTATGCAAACAATATATAAAAAATATAAAAGATTGTAAGCGGTGCGTGACATCAAAAAAGTCTGCTTACTCATGACCAGATCTTTTCCTTAAGATTCTTACATGATACTTTTGGGGACACGCATGTATTCCCTTAAATAGAACTATAACTCTGTAGAATTTAGTTCTAACCTTAAAAATAGTTGTACAGTATAATATATGTTTGTACATTCTGATAATACTACATAGTTTCAACTATGCTAGATTTCTTCTTAAATTTAACATAAAATACAAATTTGTTGAACTATATAACCAGTTCGATCACAGCTCGTGATTTATCACAGTTCTCCGGCGGACGGGGACTTAGTGAGGTATGGGCTATTCCGCACCCCCCCCCCCCCCTTTCTCTTAAAACAAATCTTACACAATAGAACATAACCTACTGGACCCGTTGTCGTAAAGCTACACAAGTACGCTTTGGTTTATCAAGAGCGACTGACAGGTAACGTGTTACGAAAGTATGATTGGACGCCCATAATTGAGTATTAGCAATGTATTCTATCGAAAAGTTTTGTAAAAAACGAAGAGAGACTGCCCATTTCCTGATGTCGTGAGACCTGCCCACCACGTCGGGGTTACTTTCTTTAATGACTTCGACTAACAAAGAAGCTGAGTTTCTTCTCATAACACGATTACCTGCCTGGTTCACCCATACAGCACCTGATTGGTGAGGAGGTGCAGCCCTCATAAACTTAGTTAAGGCCTGCACTGGGAATAAAATATGATGAGAGTGTCTGCGTTTCAACGCCAGAACAGAAAACTCAGAAAACACATGATCAGAATGCTAATTATTTGCTATGAATGTGGGAGACGGCGCGATTTGTACATGATCGTGCAGTCTCCCAAACCTAATGCAATTAGGTTCGTTGCTCATCGCCGCCAGCTCCGACACCCTATTCCCCATGGTGAGAGCCATCAGGAAAACAGCCTTCTTTAAGAGTGAATCAAAATCCTGCGTGTTATTGTATTTACGCGATTGAAGCAATAATAAGGCTTTGTCTAGTGACCAGGTGGGCATGAGCTGACGCGGTGGTGGGCGCAGCTTGAAACACGCCCTCATAAACCCTTTCTCCTCCACCTGCGGTATGGAAAGACCTGTGAGATCAAAGAAGGGAGTTCTGATGGTAGATAAATGATTTTTGAATGTGACTAATGAAAAACGGTGTTGCTCAAATAGATAATCTAGGTATTTGAAAATGAAGGCTCCCGAGGCATCCGTTTGCCCTGACTCTACAATCCAGGTTGTAAAAGTTTTCCAATGTGATTGATATTGTCTCCTGGTAGACATGGTATATTGGTTCATAAGTTTATTTGTGACACTTTCCCCAAATTGAACTAACCATTTCATGTTGTAAATGTCCAGAAGGCAAAACTGAGCGAGGTCCGAAGGTTGCCAATCGTCTCTAAGTGGAATGCGGAGACCGGGAGCGTCACCGGGGTCCTGCACCATTCTTGCAACTGATGGTACCATGCCTGAGCCGGCCATAATGGCGCGATTATCGTGACTAAGCCCCGGTAACTTCTTAGTTTGTGAATTACCCGGCACATTAGCACAGAATCTGGTGGCGGAAAAAGATAAATTGAGGGCCACCTGTTCCAGTCCTCTAATAATGCATCCGGTCCCCCCCGCCAGGGTCAACCCCTGGCGAGTTAGGAAGAGAGGGAGTCTGTGATTCTCTTTGGATGCGAACAGATCCACTTGCGGACGATAAGGCCTCGCAATCATTCTGTCGAAGACGGGTTGTTTGATAGCCCATTCTACTAAGGTGCTCCGCCTCCGGGATAGAGCGTCTGCCCAGACGTTCGACACGCCGGGGAAATATGCTGAATGTAGGTGAATGCCCAGCGATTCTGCTAGGGCAAAGATCTGTTCTGACACTTTGAGCAACTCTCGGGACCTCACCGAGCCTTGTTTCTGAATACAATGGACTGTTGTTAGGTTGTCCATATGGAACGCTATTGATTTTCCTTGTAACGACATGCCGTGATCTTGGAGGAAAAAGAGAGGAACTAAAAGCTCTTGCTTGTTGATGTGAAACTGATTGTCTTGGGGCCAAGTGCCCTGCCCTTGATGGCCTAGATTTGACTGATACCCCCAACCTAGTGCTCCTGAAGCGTCTGTGTCTACCCATACCGTAGGTGGGGGAGAGACACATGTTGTTACAGAGTATAGTGTCTTGGGCTTGGCCCAGACCGACAGTAAGCTGTGGATTAATGAAGAAATTGGCCACAATTTCTTCTCCGGCGAGAGAGGAAAAACTTTGTTGCCTTCCAACATTAATCTCTTCACTTTCAACCGGCCCAACTTCACAGTTATTTAGATCCAGTTGAGAGAGCCGATCAGAGAATCCCACGTTTTCCTGGTCGTATTCCGACTGTGGAGAAAAAGAAACAGTTTCCGGCGAAATCTGTCGCGATTGTCCACACTCTGAGTAAGCGTCAGATTGGTGGTGTCCCAGACCAGCCCTATCCACTGAATATTCCTTGTGGGAACCAGGCGAGACTTCGCCAAGTTCACCTTGAACCCTAGGTTTTGCACATGATTTAATACTTGGTTTGCATGAATGTGACATAACTCCTCCGACTCTGCCACCACTAGCCAGTCGTCTAGGTACCAAAACACCTTTATGCCCTGGATCAACAGTGGTAAAAGGGCTTGCCGGACTAATTTTGTGAAAATTCTCTGTGCCAGGTTTAACCCAAAAGGCATTTTTCGAAAGACATAAGTCTCTTGCCTGACCCTCAGAGCGAGGAATTTCTGGAACCTTTTGTTTATAGGGACATGCCAATAGGCGTCTTTGAGATCTATTGAGCACATCCAACCTTGCGGCGGAAGAGTGAGCCTGATATGATTGACAGTAAGCATCCTGAAGGGTGAATTCTTGATAAAGGTGTTCAGATACGAGAGATCCAACACTGGTCGCATTTGCACACTGTCCCTTTTCGGCACAAAGAAAAGTCTGGAGGTGAATACTGGGCAAGTTGGTTTTACTGGTGCAATGACCCTTTGGGAGATCATTTCCTGGACCAGGGCCTCCACCTCCTGTGACACATTGTTGCCTTCTAGCGCCTGATGCAGTCGAGGTCGCTGGAGCCACCGCCAGGTGATACCTTTGCTCACAACTTTCCTGGCCCAAGTTTTCTTGGGCCAGGCCGAGCGGAATAACTGGAATGACCCAGTTTGCAAACTGGGCCTTTTCAGAGAAGTAACTCTCGAATGCGGCGCGTCTAAGCATTGCGCCGGGAAACTGAGAGTTTGGGTGGCTAGTTTTTTGGAGTGGGTTTTTAGGTGGGTTGGTATCAGATGGCTGGCTAGTTTTGGTTGACGTCTGCCCCTGATTTGATTTCTGGTGTGGCTTACCTCTATACCCTGAATATTTACCTTGTTTAGGTTTAGGTTGAGTACTTCCCTGCTGAGGAGGAGTTCTGGGATCTCGAGAGAACTGTTTAGCATGCGGTTGGTTAAGCTTACCTCCGCTCTTTGGTTTCTGAAAGGGCTTCTTAAATGGTTCTCTCTTAGCTTGGGAGGTAACCTGCTTCCACCCATTGACCATATAAAGACTACACTCCACGTTTCTGAGTTAAGAAGGGAGGCAGTGAGTACCGGCGAAAGAGTTACCCGGCTCCCAATGTCATCCGGTAACTTTTTTACTAGATGCACTCTTAGATCTTGGCGGGCTCGAACCGCTTCCATGATCGCTATTCTGATGTCTCCTAAGGTTTGAATAGAATTCTGTAATAAAATTCTTCGTGAAAAGTCAGTGGCCTTCCTAACATTTGGGTCAGCAATGACCGAGATAGTCCTAGTAAGAGAGTCAGCATCCTTGTGGTTGACTAAATACAGAGAACATCCGGTAGGCTTTGTTTCGTAATTTAAAATCCCTTTCCAAATGAGCCGCCGGAGGAGTGCAAAAGGGTTCATCTAGAGTATGGAGGGCTACTTTGGGTGCCGCTAAAAAGGCCAACAAATCCAGCGACACCCCATCAGCCTTTAGAAATAATTATGAGATTCCTGTGGCACCAGATGAGAGGACTTTGATGTAATAGTTGATGCAAATATCTGAGCTTCTAACTCCCAATCTATCCAGGGACCCACCCCTATCCGCCCAATTTGCAGGACTGGTGTATGCGACTGATCCAGTACCGGAATTGTATCCAGTTCCGGCATGAGAGCATTTTAAAGCCTTGACATCATTAACGCCATCGGCTTTAGACCAGTCCGCAAAGAGTTGTGCAGATGAGGCGGCGGGAGCTGCCGGGGCAGCTGTGTGAACAAAGAAGTCTGGATTAAAAGAACTAGGTATAGCTTTGATTGATACATCCAGTAATCTCCCTGCTTCGTCCTTCGCCCTGAACTTTCTGATTTTGTTTATCTTAATTGTCCACTCACTAGGGACCGGAAGGTCTCCTAAAGTGGTGGGTTGTGCTAATTGTGGGTTTAGTGGCATTGCCGGGAACCATGAACAGTCAGGTCCATAGAGGAGAGGCATAGGGCCTTTCCTCTGAGAACTCCATGTGTCCAGGCATTTTGGCTCGAACTTCCCTTGATTTTGGCCCTGTCACTCTTTCAACTATTGGGTAGGCACTCGTTATGGGCAGTTCTGCCTTTTGCCTCCCTCAATCACATAGAACAAAAAAAAGGGAGGAGTAATATCCGAGATCACTCTAACATTAGTGGTAGTCAGCGTGGCTGGCACTGTAGTGCCGGAAGCCACGGTTACTGACGGAGACAAGGACATAGGAGGCACAGAGGCTTGGGGGGAAAGAAAACCCGAAGGTTGTAGAGGTCTTATCATGGAGTGACTCATGGAAACTACAGGTAGACTGGCAGGGAGGTCAGAGGAGGTAGGGAGATTATACTGTTGCATTACCTTATGTAAGAGTTCACTTATTTCATCTGAGGTAACACACTTACTGTGGGATCCCTTAGAAGATTGGGAGCTAGCTTCAGACTCCTCACCCGTTAGACCTGGTGGAGCTGAGGATAAAGGCACTTCCTCCGGCTCAACCTCTTCAGAAATATCCTGTTGTGCCTCCGGCGTCTGATCCGCCGGTGGCCACACCAAATCAGGGACAGACGAAGATAACATATCAATATTACTCTCAATCAATGGTTCCTGACTTACTCTAACCCTGTCATGAGATGGCTCCGATTGACACCAGCACCCCTGTGCCGTGGGTGGCTGTGAGTCTTGGATGATTTGGGAGCTATCAAAAAATTGTGAACCCTTATATTGCTCGGCCAGGACTCGTCTAGGTCCGGCGGAGAAGCTAGTATGTGGCACATAATTCAACTTAGCAATAGCAAAGGTGAAATCAGGTGGTACACTTAAAGATTGTTCATGACCCAGTTGGGACTCTATGTCTTCTGACCCCACTTCTGAGCCGCCGGCGTCAACGTTGGGCGTGTCGGAGATAGGGGAAGAGGGAGGTGGTTGTGGGGTCTCTTTCCGGCTACCACTGCGTGAGTGAGAGTACTCCTTCCGGCGTTTGTGAGACTGGGAAGACTCAGCCGAAGAGTGTCTTCTTCGGGGAGACCTAGACCTCGACCTCTACTTACGCTTTGGTGAGGGTGAAAGTTTCCTCTTTGGTTGGTCGGGGGGGGGGGGGGGGGCAGCCTCGGTAATTTCACTGTCAGTGCCACTGCTGCTACTCACTACCTCTTTGGAAATGGTTTTAGATTTCACTTTAGATCTGACAGATTTATGGGAGGCTGGTTTGACCAGAGGTGACTTTATTATTCATTGTTCCTAGAGGGCCTCGTCATCACAGTGAAGAGCCTTATGGGCAGTGTCTTTGGCATAAGTGTTAAAAATTTATTTTATTTCTTGCAAAGCTGCCAAGCACGACAAGTCTTTCTTGGTGAACAAAGACGTTTTCAAGTCGGCACAGACGGAACAACGCTTTGACATCCACAAGCCTCTAGAGCGGTCTAAACACTTAACACATCTTAAACAGAGTTTATGAGCGAATATAGGTAACAGTGAACAGTGAGGAGTAGCGCATAACTCAAACCGAGGCATGATGGATAACGAGGGCCCCCCCTCCGTCGGAATCAGCAGCCACCACTCGCCGGTCCTGTAGTCACTAAGGTGCTGGGAATTCTGGAAATAGAAAATTTCCAGGAATCAATGCTCATAAGGATGCTGGACTCTCCGAGAAAACCTGGGGCTTTTCCGTCTAAGCTGATTGGAACTGCTTACCTATGACCAGTGTCACAGGCCCTATTAGACCGTTAGTGTATGACTAGTATGACTATCCGCCGCATGACGTATCTAAACACTTGCACACTTGACTGGGGCGCCGCAGGACGAGGAAGTCTTTACCACGTGACAATTGGGGTCAGGGCGAGTTAACTCGGCGGGCCGAGTTCAGAGCTCCCGTAGTAATCCGCATTTCCGCCAGAAGGCCTGTGGTTCAGCTAACCACGCCGGGACATTTGGTTGTTCCCTACCCGTTTTGAAGACAGGTAACCAGGGCCCTGCTGCACGGGGCCGCCGGAGATAAACCAACCAAAATTTCAGAGAGGGGAGGCAGAGCACAGCTCCTCTGTCTGAAACCATCACATAAATACAGGGACATCTCCCAAACCCCCAAATAACATTTAAAGCACACATGTAAAAACACCAGGGGCACACATAGGCTTAAAATAAACAGAGAATTCAGAACCCTAAATTACCTGCAGCCTACACTGGAGATCCCTAACCAGGCTGGCCACGTGGCTCGACGAGACATGACAGGCAGACGACGCTCCGAAGACCCAGCAACTGCAACCAGATGAGGGAGAACCACGACAGGTCCCGCAAGCAAATACGAACTCTAGAAGGTGTAGCACCACGTGCAGTCACCCTTAGACTAGAGTATCTGCTAAAAAACACAAGTAATATATGCAACGCCTCTTAGTGACGGCCTGAAGCATAATCTTGTAGAGTGGTAGCCTGCTAGCTATGATATCAAAAGCTAAAGGTGCAACACAACATAATAATAACACACGTGGCGCGACGATCCTGGGATACGTAGGCGCCTGTTACAATAGTACCCTCATTAACACACTTCCTGCGGACATACCAATGGGGCAGCCGTTGCTAGCTAATCTAAACCTGTTCACTACAACGCAGGTGTAAACAAATGAGCAAGGACTCACTAGAAGCGCTGGAAACGTCGAATGAAGCGGGAGCGACGGCGGCACCCCACTGGCTTGTGTGGCCGCGGAAGTAGGAAAGATGAAGATGGCCACTAGAGGGCCTGGAGTCGGGGATGCAAAACGCAAGAAATCCAGATATGGTGAGTCATATGATAACAAATATTTAGTTAATTTTTCTTTTTTCTTTTTTACAGAGCTTTTTCTGTAGGATACCCGATCATAATGACGATTACATAAGGGAATTAAGCGTGCACTTATGGTGAGCACTCCATGATACTTCCGCGGCAGTAGATTAAAAATGCTGGTGCGGGATGTTGAATGGAGACTATTATACTAATAGGCAATATCGTCAATGATGAAGGGCCACTATTAAATGTATAATTATATATGCAGTTAACGTAAATGCTTCCACTCAACACGCCCCTCACCACATCAATAAATACTTCACCTAACTCTCCACCAAAACCAAGTATATCTCTATCTAGTTCTATCATATAAAATATATATTATGCCTTTTTTATTAATCAAGTCTTCCACTGAGTCATTCATATTGTCTTGTCCTGTTATTATTTTATGTTTAATATTCATATTACTCGTGTAAATAAGTCTATACAAGCTGTACTTGTGTAGCTGTCCAAAGAATAAGTCCCTCCAGTTGACCAACCTTGGCTGAAATACTTAATTGATGATTATAATCACAGCATTATACTAAAATATATATATATAGGGGAGGTGTGGTGGAGTGGTCTTGCCACTGGACTGGTAGCGGCTCGCTGGTATAGTGACTAGCATCTTGGACTTCTACCCAGAAGGCCCAGGATCACGCCCACGCTCGGCGCAGTAAAGGTTTTTCACAAGCACTGAGTCGTTACCGTCCCTCATGAGCAAGGGGATGGGATAGTAATACAGGACCCCAATGGAAATACGCCTAATCGGCCTTATTGGGCTATCCTTAGCTGGCTTAGCATGTGCTAGCTTTAAGAACTATTATTATTATTATTATTATAATCCAATGGACCCGGGTTCGAATCCCGTTATGTCAATGGGAAGATATTATTGGGATGGAATTTGAGCTGTACCTAGTATCAGTGCATTCCCACAAAGCCCACCGAAATGCCAAATATATACCCTCATTGTTCCCTGATTAAATAACACTGTGTGAATATTCCCATATTCAAAATATGCTACAGGGGTGCAATGCCTAGTGAGTTCATTGCTCAATATGAGGCGTTCTGAGAGAGAGGGTCCGAGTCTAGGAGATGAAACAGTGAAGTACTGGAGCGAGACAGCTTCAAAGATGCCCCGGGGCTGCTTCGAGTCGTGAGTGGGCAACTAGCCCTATGCACCCATGATGGCAGGGACTGGTTGCAGCTAAAAGTGCTTCACATGTATCACCCCCTAACCTGGAACGAGACCTCAAGGGCTTCACTGTTCAATGTACAACGGTTGAATGTACAGGCTCTCAGCCTATGCCCGAGAGGGAGTAGTTGGAATATAGAAGACAAAAACAAATATATATAGCCTATATATATACTAGGATAACAGTTCTGCTAATATAATTATATCATTACAATGCTACCAATGTTACTGCTTTAACTTTGATTTCTTACCAATGTATTCTCAGTAACATAATGAATGTTCTATCTGTATCAGACTACCTATCGTCCTCAATATCTGTATCAGACTACCTATCGTCCTCAATATCTGTATCAGACTACCTATCGTCCTCAATATCTGTATCAGACTACCTATCGTCCTCAATATCTGTATCAGACTACCTATCGTCCTCAATATCTGTATCAAGCTACCTATCGTCCTCAATATCTGTATCAGACTACCTATCGTCCTCAATATCTGTATCAGACTACCTATCGTCCTCAATATCTGTATCAGACTACCTATCGTCCTCAATATCTGTATCAGACTACCTATCGTCCTCAATATCTGTATCAGACTACCTATCGTCCTCAATATCTGTATCAGACTACCTATCGTCCTCAATATCTGTATCAGACTACCTATCGTCCTCAATATCTGTATCAGACTACCTATCGTCCTCAATATCTGTATCAGACTACCTATCGTCCTCAATATCTGTATCAGACTACCTATCGTCCTCAATATCTGTATCAGACTACCTATCGTCCTCAATATCTGTATCAGACTACCTATCGTCCTCAATATCTGTATCAGACTACCTATCGTCCTCAATATCTGTATCAGACTACCTATCGTCCTCAATATCTGTATCAGACTACCTATCGTCCTCAATATCTGTATCAGACTACCTATCGTCCTCAATATCTGTATCAGACTACCTATCGTCCTCAATATCTTATCAGACTACCTATCGTCCTCAATATCTGTATCAGACTACCTATCGTCCTCAATATCTGTATCAGACTACCTATCGTCCTCAATATCTGTATCAGACTACCTATCGTCCTCAATATCTGTATCAGACTACCTATCGTCCTCAATATCTGTATCAGACTACCTATCGTCCTCAATATCTGTATCAGACTACCTATCGTCCTCAATATCTGTATCAGACTACCTATCGTCCTCAATATCTGTATCAGACTACCTATCGTCCTCAATATCTGTATCAGACTACCTATCGTCCTCAATATCTGTATCAGACTACCTATCGTCCTCAATATCTGTATCAGACTACCTATCGTCCTCAATATCTGTATCAGACTACCTATCGTCCTCAATATCTGTATCAGACTACCTATCGTCCTCAATATCTGTATCAGACTACCTATCGTCCTCAATATCTGTATCAGACTACCTATCGTCCTCAATATCTGTATCAGACTACCTATCGTCCTCAATATCTGTATCAGACTACCTATCGTCCTCAATATCTGTATCAGACTACCTATCGTCCTCAATATCTGTATCAGACTACTAACTGTATCAGACTACCTATCGTCCTCAATATCTGTATCAGACTACCTATCGTCCTCAATATCTGTATCAGACTACCTATCGTCCTCAATATCTGTATCAGACTACCTATCGTCCTCAATATCTGTATCAGACTACCTATCGTCCTCAATATCTGTATCAGACTACCTATCGTCCTCAATATCTGTATCAGACTACCTATCGTCCTCAATATCTGTATCAGACTACCTATCGTCCTCAATATCTGTATCAGACTACCTATCGTCCTCAATATCTGTATCAGACTACCTATCGTCCTCAATATCTGTATCAGACTACCTATCGTCCTCAATATCTGTATCAGACTACCTATCGTCCTCAATATCTGTATCAGACTACCTATCGTCCTCAATATCTGTATCAGACTACCTATCGTCCTCAATATCTGTATCAGACTACCTATCGTCCTCAATATCTGTATCAGACTACCTATCGTCCTCAATATCTGTATCAGACTACCTATCGTCCTCAATATCTGTATCAGACTACCTATCGTCCTCAATAACTGTATCAGACTACCTATCGTCCTCAATATCTGTATCAGACTACCTATCGTCCTCAATATCTGTATCAGACTACCTATCGTCCTCAATATCTGTATCAGACTACCTATCGTCCTCAATATCTGTATCAGACTACCTATCGTCCTCAATATCTGTATCAGACTACCTATCGTCCTCAATATCTGTATCAGACTACCTATCGTCCTCAATATCTGTATCAGACTACCTATCGTCCTCAATATCTGTATCAGACTACCTATCGTCCTCAATATCTGTATCAGACTACCTATCGTCCTCAATATCTGTATCAGACTACCTATCGTCCTCAATATCTGTATCAGACTACCTATCGTCCTCAATATCTGTATCAGACTACCTATCGTCCTCAATATCTGTATCAGACTACCTATCGTCCTCAATATCTGTATCAGACTACCTATCGTCCTCAATATCTGTATCAGACTACCTATCGTCCTCAATATCTGTATCAGACTACCTATCGTCCTCAATATCTGTATCAGACTACCTATCGTCCTCAATATCTGTATCAGACTACCTATCGTCCTCAATATCTGTATCAGACTACCTATCGTCCTCAATATCTGTATCAGACTACCTATCGTCCTCAATATCTGTATCAGACTACCTATCGTCCTCAATATCTGTATCAGACTACCTATCGTCCTCAATATCTGTATCAGACTACCTATCGTCCTCAATATCTGTATCAGACTACCTATCGTCCTCAATATCTGTATCAGACTACCTATCGTCCTCAATATCTGTATCAGACTACCTATCGTCCTCAATATCTGTATCAGACTACCTATCGTCCTCAATATCTGTATCAGACTACCTATCGTCCTCAATATCTGTATCAGACTACCTATCGTCCTCAATATCTGTATCAGACTACCTATCGTCCTCAATATCTGTATCAGACTACCTATCGTCCTCAATATCTGTATCAGACTACCTATCGTCCTCAATATCTGTATCAGACTACCTATCGTCCTCAATAACTGTATCAGACTACCTATCGTCCTCAATATCTGTATCAGACTACCTATCGTCCTCAATATCTGTAACAGACTACCTATCGTCCTCAATATCTGTATCAGACTACCTATCGTCCTCAATATCTGTATCAGACTACCTATCGTCCTCAATATCTGTATCAGACTACCTATCGTCCTCAATATCTGTATCAGACTACCTATCGTCCTCAATATCTGTATCAGACTACCTATCGTCCTCAATATCTGTATCAGACTACCTATCGTCCTCAATATCTGTATCAGACTACCTATCGTCCTCAATATCTGTATCAGACTACCTATCGTCCTCAATATCTGTATCAGACTACCTATATCGTCCTCAATATCTGTATCAGACTACCTATCGTCCTCAATATCTGTATCAGACTACCTATCGTCCTCAATATCTGTATCAGACTACCTATCGTCCTCAATATCTGTATCAGACTACCTATCGTCCTCAATATCTGTATCAGACTACCTATCGTCCTCAATAACTGTATCAGACTACCTATCGTCCTCAATATCTGTATCAGACTACCTATCGTCCTCAATATCTGTATCAGACTACCTATCGTCCTCAATATCTGTATCAGACTACCTATCGTCCTCAATATCTGTATCAGACTACCTATCGTCCTCAATATCTGTATCAGACTACCTATCGTCCTCAATATCTGTATCAGACTACCTATCGTCCTCAATATCTGTATCAGACTACCTATCGTCCTCAATATCTGTATCAGACTACCTATCGTCCTCAATATCTGTATCAGACTACCTATCGTCCTCAATATCTGTATCAGACTACCTATCGTCCTCAATATCTGTATCAGACTACCTATCGTCCTCAATATCTGTATCAGACTACCTATCGTCCTCAATATCTGTATCAGACTACCTATCGTCCTCAATATCTGTATCAGACTACCTATCGTCCTCAATATCGGGTCATATTTACGCTGACTAATAGGGACAAATTGATGTTATGCCCTGATGGCTGCCAGTAATTGGAGTCTGGGAGAGGGGAGAAGGGTGCTGAGAGTTGAGAGCAGGGGAGGGTGGCTCAAGTGGAGGGGAGAACACAAGAAAGCAAGCAACAGCAGATAAAGAGAGAGAGAGGGAGAGAGAGAGAGAGAGAGAGAGAGAGAGAGAGTATCTCGAGACAATAAAAGGACGCTGGGGAACTTAGTTTGAAGAATGAAAATAAGAAGACACATGTGAGAGCATTGAGAGAAGTTATAGAAATCAGTATATTGATAATGAAAACAAAGAGCTAATATTGAGAATGGAGGACACAGGTATACAAATATTTAGCAATGGGAAAACAAAGGATGGCAGAAAAGAGAGAACAATGAAAGACAGGAAAGAAGAATAAGAGAACACCAACAAAAATATCAAAGGTATTGCAGAGGAAGGAATGATTTGTGAGGTTAATTAGTACAGCAGAATAAGGCATAATACAAAGTGACCCTCGACCGGCTTAGTTTATAATGAACGCAAATACGAACAATATAGGTGAGCCCCAGAAGGTTTTCTTTTGTTCGAGCCACGTGATTAGTGACTTACTTGTAAAATGGGACGTGGGGTTGGGAGAATTACGTCATCCATGTGGCAGATTTCAGGTAACATTATGAATTACATTGATATCTCCCGCATAGAACAATAATACGGCTCCAAATGAGCTTAGTCTTCAAGGAGAAGTCACATGTGAAGGATTTACAAACAGAAAATATGTATAAACAACAATATTCCAATGAACAAACTGGTTTATTGCGGAAGGAAGGAGGGAGTGGTCAGTCAGCTCGAGCGGCACATCTCTGCTCCCACTGCTGTGGTACATACTGCATAGTTGACCTCATCTCTTTGCTTCTAAATGCTCAACGACGACGTGATCCAAGATTAGCAGGTAGAAGCAAACATAATTTAAAATGACATCGGCCCTAGACAAATTTTTAGAGCGCCCTCTATGACCCATACAGCATATATTCATCAATCAAATTAATCTGACAGCTAATACAGGACCATGTACCATATGTGGGATCGCCTATCAGGGTTATCCAATAATCGTAGTTTGTGCACAGTCCTTATGTAGCCAGTATATCACACACTAAATATTTTCAAGATTGAACATTAACTGTTCATGCTCATTTTATGGGATGAGGGGGCTGGGGTTTAGGGGTCATTGGATGTTGGACAACAGCTACTAACTTTATTTGAGTACCAAATGACAACACTGGCAAAGTTTCATCTACATTCATCCATTTGTTTCTTAGATATCCTGCTGGCAAGCAGACAGACAACCACACAAAGTACAACCAAGCAGATCTCGTTAGGCAGATTTAAAAATGGCAATAATAAGAAGGAAATGTAGGCAAGTGATACTTAAAACAAATAAACAACGGTATTGGAGCAAACAGAGGGTAGATACATTTTATAAAAAAATGTAATATGCAAGTGTGAAGAAAAGAGAACGAGAATATTAGAGATAATAGGAATGAGGAAGGAATTAATGCATAAGTAAAAGACATTAAATGAAGTACGGTGGAATGAGAAGGAAATATAAAAGTGACAGGCTTTAGTATAACAAGGAAGGGAAACACAAAACAAAACGTATGGTTACTAAATAGTATGAACAATACTGGCTACACGCACAACCTGTGGCGGTGCAGGATTTACATATGTGGCTTTGGCTCTCATTTGACACAGGACTTTCGGTGGCCAATAATTAGCAGTAGAATTTTTAAGGAGGATAAGATAATGGGAACAGTAATTTAACGAGATTTATTAATCAAAGGTCAATGTCATCGAAGAAAAGCGAAGAAACACGAGTCAGAAGTAGCCAAACACAAGAAAGTAATGTACACAAAGATAATGGGAAAGAGGGAGGGGGATATACTTTTTAGAATTTATGAAACATTACAGGGAGTTGAAAAATTAACGAGGTTTAAAATGAAAATAATAATACAAACACGAAAGGCTGCAAGTGAACAGAAAATAATAAAAGAGAACCGCAAAAGGTAAGCAAGAATGGAAGGAAGTATAATATAGGATGGAATATACAGTGTATAAACAGTAATTATTATGTTCTCTCCACTAACCAACTTTACTCCTAAACTCAATTAATGAAATTAACAAACAAATGTGGCAGTCCGGGGATTCGAACCAAGGACGCTCACACCGAAAATCAATACACTTATGTAGGAAACTGACTGAGGTACTCAAGTAATAAAGGCGAAGCGAAGATCAATAAAATGAAGGAAAAGGATGGAGAAAGTCTGGAGATAGATACTAATGATAAAACAAAAATATATAAGAGAGGCGAAAGAAGAGCAAAAGGTAACAACAAACAGGAGTAAACCATATAAAGGACTGTAGTGGTTCCCAAACTTTGACAAACACTGGAATCCTTTCAGACTATCTTTATATTTGTGAAGTCCTATATCTGGTACTTTTTCAAGTCAAAACGGCCACAACCAACACGGCCACTGAACCAAGTAGTCGAAGGGCAAGATCCCGAAATCACACAACTCGGTAATTTACAAGACGGCTAAACTTTCAGCATAATCTCTAATAAACGGTTACAAAGTGATATGGGAATCTTATTCATAAAACGTTTCCACAACAACAAGCAAATTATGTTTTGATTCTAATGGTAGCTAAAAGCCTTCTTTGATAGAGATTTTCCCCCTACCACAATATTGTTCCTATGACTATGAGGGAGACAAAAGGCATAGCTGCCTGTAACAAGTGTCTCCCCCAAAGTTAAAAGAGTGACAGAGACAAAATAGGGGCGGATGGTGGTCATCTTCAAAACACTTGTTGTTGTATGTATTGGAAAGAAGTGAGGTGTGCTTGTTTCATGTAGTGCAATTATTACGAGGAGAAGGTAATTGTGAGAGTTAGCTGGATTACTCTCTGTGTAGGCAAGACACAAACAGAAACAGTGAGGGAGGACAGACAAATGCAACAGGGGTTCCAGCAACTCATTATCTCAGGCCTACCCTGGGTATTGCCCTGTTCGATTGGTGTCTACAATCTCCCCAGTCAGTCATGAACTAAAGTGGCGACAGTCTCCTAACGTGCCACAATCTAAGCAAGCCTATCGTAATGCAATATATAATCATAAATAACTCGCACAAAACCAGTAAAGCCCGTGCCATACGAGGGAATGTATATTATATGATACTAGGTTAAGAGACACATCATATGATTCAAAATATACTAAAGAAAGTCTGTTTTTTTCTCGATAATTGCTAGCTTCATTTTGACGTTATTTTATAATTTATAACTTAAAATCTAAGCCAAGTATAATTAAAACACATAAGATACCCACATACTAAACTATTGTCTATTACATTATGGCGGATACCAGAATCTGGTAAAGATTATTTCTGGCGTTTATGGATTATAGCGGTTTGTTTTTTGGCCGTATTGGTCCCGGCCATTTTGGTTCTTGAAATTGAGGCCTAAGGCTATTTTAAACGTCCTAAATAGGTGTTATATTAGTTTAATTTTAAACGTCCTAAATAGGTGTTATATTAGTTTAATTTATGCAATGTTAGTTTATGATGGCTTTGGTTACCTTATTGTAAATTATGATAGGTGGCTGTGGTCGTTTATGTTGTGGTCGTTAACGCTATGTGGTGCGATAGGGGTCATTTTGTAGTTTCCCTATTTCACTCCATTACTTTCGATATTTTAAAAGAAGTTTCACCTTGTTTGGTTGGCGAAATAAGCCGGTTTACCCCTTACAGGTGTCGATTGTTTCTGGGCGGGCGATAGCAAGCTTGATATTTGCGATTAACCGGCCTTCGACCGGGACAATTTTCTACCAAAATGTGTACAGATTAACCTTGAAGAGGTGTTTCAAGTTAGAACTAAACTAAAAGTACATAGAAAATGGTGAAAGTAATCAAAATTATCAATAATAATTCAAAAATATATAATGGCGAATTAATCTGTGACATCCCGAATCCGCTACATCCCGGTTTAGAAAATCTTGCAGTTCATGAGCCACCACAGTCAGTAGCAGAAATCTGGCAGGTTCACTTTGTTAATTTTGGCTCTCCAAACAACTTTGCTGTTAGTATTCAATGTTGTGGAGGCAGCCGTTTAGAAGAAGTAGTGTGTCAAAGGCCTCGGAGATGACAAAAATCTACTGTACTCAGCCAAACATAGCACTCTTCCTAACAGAATCGGGAAAGAAATAATGATAATCCCCAAAACGTGGCATCATATGATGTTAAGGAGTGAAGCCGATTATATTAGAATATATACCAGTATGCATCATTAACTTTCCAAAAGACCATGAAGTGTCTGTCATTTCATTCAAGCTAATATTGTTTAAACACGTTTGGTAACATTCACACTAGTGAAAATTTGTTCCATGTCATCTCAACCTGTAGACCATTTCAACAAGTAGCTCTCAACCAGTGCCAAATTAACCCAGACCAACTAAACCAGTGCCAAAATATAGTACTAACCTAACCTAACCTAACCTAACCAAACCTAACCGTATTGGTTGATATGGTACTGGTTGAGAGAAATGGTCTACTGGTTGAGTTGACCGGTCACCGTGAAAATTAATTGCCAGGTTAATTTCGAATCATCTGCCCGTTTGGAGGGTATCCGGACAAGTTAGGATCGATTACATTATGTTGAACTTGGTTAAAAGATAGCAGATTCAACTAACATATGATACCTGCAGGATAGGTTAGTTAATGTGAGGTTAGCTTAGATTAGCTTATGTTTAATCAGATACGTTAGATTGGGTTACAATATTATAATAGGATAGGATAGGTTAGGGTTATCTTAGGTTAAACTCTAGACTATTTCACTATCTGTCATATGATGTACTCTGGCAGAGCTTAACAACTGGCTTCTCGAGTTGCCAACAAATAATATCTAATACCCAACTCATTAACTGTTTTTGTATCTGCTGATGTCTAGTCTTCGTTTCTCTGTGTATGGTTTACCTAATATAGGTACAGTCAACTAGTATAATCTGCAGTCTCAGAATATTGTTCAGGATTATGAAAAACTTAAAGGTTAATATATAAAATAAATATGCAATGTATATAATGAAAAATGTATGGATTAAGAAATGAATAAGCAATAGTTTCCTATAGCAATCTGAAAAAAATATAATTGCATAACTAAGATTTCCGAGACTCTGCGGATTAAACGAGTTGACGGTACATAATTTTCACTAGCACCCCAGGGTCAACAGTCTCATGTTTTGAAAGCATCTGCGGCGCCAAGAGGTATCATAGATAAAGTAGTATTTCTGGTCTTGAACGTCTGGAAAAAGTGTAAACTTTGGCTTCTTGTATCTTCTACCACTTCTCAATCTCTCACCAGAACCAACTTAACTCAGATTTTTCTTCTACACAGCCTGTCACTCCATGTATCTTCTGTGACATTCTATGCAGGCTCAAGGAAATTGCAGCTTAGTCCGAGCATATGATGACTCAGCTGTTCTCTGAATTCGGACACTGCTGCTCAATGTCTTGCTGTGTACTTAATTTCACAATACCATCTACTGTCTTCAGGGGAGTACGCAAGTGGGAGAGAAGGGTAGATGCCTTTTTTATGAGGCAGCGTTGATGCTGTGCATCAAACTGAAGTTCCTCCTCCCCCCCACACCCCCCCCTTTCCCCATGCCGCCTCTATATAACTCTTGTATCACGCCAACTCGAGCGCTGATTGGCTAAGCTAGTCATGAAGTAGGTATCTCTCCCAGGCAGCTCCTTTCTTCTCTTATGTATTTTCCCCTCACCCAAGAAATACCCCCGCAGTTGATTCTTTCCATTTTCACGATAGCAAAGGGTCTTGTAGGAAAGGAATAGAACCATTTTTGCTGAGATATGTGTGATGGGAATTATGGGAGGATAAATTATTCAGAAGCGGCCAATGAGCGTGCGCGCTAGGTATGTTAGCGAATGACTGTGCAGGCACACCTAACTTTTCTCCCCTCTTGACAATTATTTGGCCGCTGATTGGCTCTTCTTTGTATACCTTTTTGCTCTGATGTAACACTGTCCGGTGCAACTAATCCTTCCACTTATCTTGTTGTCAGTTATCACTGATGATTGGTGAACACGTTTCTCACCACAATAATAATAATCATGGTCATATATATAATAATAATAAGTAAATAAATAATTAAGCAAATAAAACTCTCCTCTTGGACCAACATTTGAACCATGTTGAACCAACAGGAAAAGATAAATTGTCTGCCACTTAGGGGCTTGAGAATATATAAAACATTTGTTTATGCACTATTGCAATCGTTTTAAGTGATTCTTCGAGCATTTTTGGCATTATAAGCTTGTCTTAAGTGGTTCATGGGTACTCCGAAACACATTTTTACACTGCAGCATTTTATTACAGCTCATTATTGCAGTATACCACATTATTACAGTGCATCACAACACATTGCTACAACACATTATTACAGTGCATCACAACACATTGCTACAACACATTATTACAGCAAAGTACAGCACATTATTACAGTACAGTATAGCACATTATTACAACATAGTATTGCAGCACAGCACAACATATTATTACAACGCATTACGCCACATTATTACAGCACGTTATTACAGCCCATTATTACAGTACCTTACAACACATCATCATAGCATATTACAGCACATTATTAAAGCACAATACAGCAAACAATTAAAACTCAGTTCAGCATTATTACAGCACAGTAAAGCAAATTATTGCAGCACAGTGCAACACATTTATTACAGCACAGTACGACCCATTACACCACAGTATTACAGCACATTATTACAGCATAGCACATAATGAGAGCACAGTACAGCACACTATCTATCTATCTATATGCTCAGGCCCAATCCCCACTTTTCCTATTTTTAGTTTCTATTTTATTCAATTTTATTATTTTGTTTTTTCCTTTTTTCTTGGGGGTGGCCGACTCAAGACAGAGCAAGAACAGGGAAAACTACAACATAAAACAACGAACAAATATAGATAAAAACACAAATTCACGCACATCTATGTCACCCAGGAGAAGACTCAGAGACTAGGGTCACCAAGGTCGCTCCAGCACTCCCCCGGCCCCCGACCACCCAGAGAGGTTCCAATCTCGGCAGGCAGACATGCAGCGGAGCCGAAGCCACAAGCCTGACCACCACAATTCCAGGCGCACCATTCATATTTATCGTCTCCTTGGGCCAGCCGCTTGATGGACTATTATCTAGTCCAACTTGCGTCCAACCCCTTCCCCCAAATGCCACGTGTTCACTCAACTATTCACAAGCATATTCCATTTACTCCTGTCCACCACCACTTCCCCTGCCTGATCTATAGTAATTCCTCTATCATCCAAAGCTTTTCTTACACAGTCTCTCCATCTCAATGGGGGTCTTCTTGCCCTTCTATCTCCCCTTGTGTCTGACTCACATATTCTCTTTGTAAGCCTTTCATCTCCCATTCGTTTAACATGACCATACCAGCCCAGCACCCTTCTGTCCACTCTGGCTGACAAATGTTCCTGCTGCCCCACTCTCCTACGTATCTCTTCATTCCTCAATCCGTCTCTACGAGTAACTCCACACATACTCCTCAACCAGCTCATCTCCATCACATCACGCTTTCTTTTTTTCCTTTTCCTTCAGAGCCCATGTCTCAGCCCCATACATCACTGTTGGCACAACAATTCCTTGATACAGTGCACTTTTTACTTTCATTCTGAGATTTTTAATCTTCCACATACTTCCCATTGCTCCGAAAACCTTCCTTCCTTCGCACACTCTCTGTTTTACCTCTATTTCCATACCTCCACTCCTGCTTATCGTTCCTCCTATATATTTAAAACACTCTACTTGTTTCAATATTTCCCCATCGAGCCTCACATCTAGATTTACCCTATGATCTCCCCTATTACTCACCATTACTTTACTTTTATTGAAGTTCACCTTCAGTTTCCTCCTTCCACAAACCACACCACAATGCAGTATTATAGAACAGCTGGATTGAGCTATAATAATTTGGTGAACTGTGCAGTAATAATGTGCTGTAATAATGTGATGTAATGGGCTGTAAAGTGCAGCAATAATGTGATGTACTGTGTTGTAATAATGTGCTGTACTAACCTATTAACAATTGTTGTACTGTACTGTTATAATGTCCTATAATGATGTGCTGCAATAATTTGTTGTAATATGCTATAACAATGTGCTGTTCTGTGCTGTAATAATGTGCTGTATTGTGTTGTAATAATGTGCTATAATAATGTGTTGCAATGTGCCGAAATAATATGGCATACAGTGTTGTAATAATGTGCTGTACTGAGCTGTAATAATTGTGTGTAGTGCTGTAATAATGTGTTATAATGTGGTGTAACCATGTACTGTAATATTGTGCTATACTGTGATAATGTGGAATAATACTGTGTTGTAATTTGCTGTAATAATGTACTGTTATAATGTGCTGTATTGTGGTAAAATATTGTGCTGTACCGTATTGTAATAATGTGTTGTAATAATGTGTTGAAATGTGTTTAAATAATAATTATGTTGTCGTAATATGATGTGATGTGCCATACTGTGCTGCCATAATTTGCTGTACTATGTGTTACTAATGTGTCCGTAACTATTCTTGGGTTTCGTACCTTAGTACTTAACTACTTTTTGGGTATTCTTAGGTGCATCGTAGGTGTCGTAGGTCATACAATTTAATGACCTTTGAAATTTGAATTTCACAGTTGTCTAGCAGTTTGTGACTATTATGTAGCAAGAATTTATGGTCAATTTCTCAAGACACCACGATATTTAGATCGAGACATGTTGTCATCCAGTTTTTGACGGTGGGAAAGTTTCTTTAGTGTTAACAAAAAGTACCCTAACATATAATTATAATTAACATGATTTTAAGTTTATCTAACTTAATCTAATATAACCTCACTTCACATAGCTTTAAAACCATTGCTTAATCTACTTTATATTAATTTATGCTAAATCTAACGTAACTATAGCCATGTTGTAACACCTTCGTAACCCTAACTTAGCAGAATCTAATATAATGTAGCCTAGCCTAATCTAATTAAAATTAACATATTAACAAAACAAATTATTCTTCGACAAATGTATTGACATTGAAATTACTTTGTAAACTGCATTGGAGGGTGTAGGGATAGGGAGGTCTATATCCTGTATGCGACCAAATTAAGAAAAATCAAGTACTGCAAAATGTATTGAATAGTAAGTACATGAACATGTTCAATATACATTCCTGCATCCTACCATATATATATTTTTTGTCCTAACCAATGTGGTTATGGCGTGGTTGTGGTCGACAGTTGTGTGGATGGTGCGCATCAGCAATGGCGTAGTTGGCGAGGAGAGTAGGATTTTGAAAATATGCAATATATCTACTGCATAAAGTAATATTATTACACAACATGTGCATAGGTTTCAAGTACAAGACACATGTGAAGAATGACTACCCACAATTAATGTGGAAGATTTATTTACAGAAACAGATCTGTTTCTGATGGTGGAGAAAGTGGGGAGTAAGAACTAGGTGGTTGACACCCTGCCTCCCACACGTCTAATAAGTAACCGAGTCACACTCGATTCTCGCATAGACTGTGTGTGAAGGAGGGGTTGGGAGGTAGAGGGAGGAGGGTAGTAGAGGGAGGGAGAAGGTAGTAGAGAGAAAGTGGGGGATGTAGTTAATTGTGGTAGAGGGAGGGGAAGCTGGTAGAGGGAAGGGGGGAAAGTAGAATGAGGGGAGGTGAGGAGGGGGTGGTATGGAGGGATGCCATGTAATCCTATATGTCGCCCAATAATGAGACAATTCCAAGCATTGGCGTAGGTTTTGTGCGGGTTTGAAATGTGTGCCTTCCGTGGGGTTTCCAGCAGTCCATCAATAGAGCCTCGTCTGAGGGTTGCCTCAGTTTACGAATTAACTGTGGGCACTTGTGGCATTTTGGCATCACCGACTGGAGGGCTCTACGGCAACACTTCTTTGACTATCCCTGGAGTGATAATAATTTCCGTGGCCGGAGGCCCACAGGGAGTGTCGAGTGCATTACTGAGGTGATCCTGTCAAGCATGGAGGCATACAATCCATTTTCGTTTTCAGAATAACACATATAAATCGTAGTTTACTCTTGTTTGTTCTACTGCTGTATTTAATGAGGAGGAAGCATACAAAATCCAGAATCTAGAACACATTTTGTTTCTTATTGGAATCATGCCAAATCTGTTCTTCGACTTGCCAAATACTCTTTCATCAATAGTAAATGTGATGAAATTTCTAACTCTAGTTCTTTCCAATCTTTTTGCCACCTAGCTCAAAATATCTGCAACAACTTTACTTCCTCGTCTTTTGTCTTTCCTCTCTGACGGCACCACCATCACTTCTTCTTCTGTCAAAGCTAAACTCTTTACTCAAACTTTTACTAAAAACTTTACCTCGGACAATTCCTGTGCTGTTCCTCCTTCTCCACCAGCCTCTCACTTGCTTATGGATGAAAATATATTATCTTCTAAAGATAAACTTTCTGTTTTTTTCTTTGCTTAATACTACGAAGGCATACAGGCCAGATAGTGTCTCTCATGTTGTACTAAAAATCTGTGGTGACTCATTGTCTAGGTAAACTGTTCAGCCTCTGCCTTTCATCTAACACCATTCCGTCTTTCTGGAAGTTTGCTCTCACTCAACTTGTCCCAAATAAGGGTGACTGCTCTCAACCCTCCAACTATCGTTCAATTGCCCTTACATATATCTCTAAAGTGTTCGAACCTATTCTTAATTGAAAATTCCCTTAGCATCTGACTTCCCATAACCTTCTTTCTGATCACCAATATGGCTTCCTTAAAAGTCGCTCTACTGAGTATCTACTTTCCTACCTTACTAGCTCTTGGTCGTCCTCCCTTCGGGAGGCAAAAGCTTTTGATAGTGTAGCACAAATCTCATATTTCCAAAGTACCTTCTTATGGCTCCTATCCCTCTATCTGTGCCCTATCTCATATTTCCTTTCCGGCAGTCCCATAGCTGCGATTGTGGATGGCCATAGTTTACTTCCTCACCCTATCAATTCTGGTGTTCCTCGGCGTTCTGACCTATCCCCCGTTCTATGTTTTTTGTTTTCATTAATGATCTTCTCAACTATACAAATAGCCCTATCTACTCATACACTAATCAACTAGTTTTCCACAAAATCCTTCCTCAAAGTCACTCCAAAACCTGTGTGATGAGGCCATAGCACACCTATCCTCTGATCATTAAATAATTGTTTATTGAGACAGTGAAATTCTTGTTACTTTCAATGCTCCCAAAACCCAATTTGTCCATCTGTCTACCCATCACAATCTTCCACATGACTATCCCTTATTCTTCAACAATACATTTATCTACCCCTCATTTTACCTCAATATTCCTGGTGTCTACTTTTCCTCTAAACTCTCCTGGAAAGACCATATCACTCTTTCTGCTAAAACAGCTAAAACAGAGGTTGGGTGTGCTCAATCATCTATGCGAGTTCTTTACCCCCTAGCAGAATCTTGCTCTGCATAGGGGCGCACGCACCTATGTATCGAGAATTGTTCGCACGTGTTGGAAGGTTCCCCCTATACCGCACTTCTCGAATGGGTAAAGTCAAAAGCATTCTGTCTTATTAACCTACCACCTCTTACTAATTCCCTACAATTTCCCTACTGAATTTATTCAGTGTTGCATCTCTTTCACTCTGCTATCGCTATTACAACAATCAATGTTCTTCAGAGCTCTCTCAGTTCATTCCCTCTCCCTTGGGGCGAGTGGGAGGCACCCGCCTTTCAACACAATCCCACCTCCATTCTGTCCAACTTTCTAGCCAGGAGTGAACCAATTTTTTCAGTCTTTCTTCTACTCAAGACGTAGACTCTGGAACTCTCTCCTTTAATCAATCATTCCTTCATCCTATGATTTAAACTGCTTTTTTTGTAATGCCAATGTCCCTTGAATTTGGTTCTCTGTCACTCTTTTGGCTTAGGGGAAGACACTCGTCTCCCTCATATAAATAGAAAGAAATACTACAGTTTGAGCCACTTCGGCAGACTACAGTATTTGTTTGAAGCATTGTTGTACTTCTAATTGCAGTATCGTAGCGGGATTTAAGTGATCGTTAATTCATTTGGAAATGCTAATTTTTGTGAGAAATGGAATACAAGATTGTGATTATGAAAATGTGTTAATGTTGCTGTTATTGCTGCTACTCTTGTTTGTCATCTCATATGTTTTAATGTTGCTGTTATTGCTGCTACTCTTGTTTGTCATCTCATATGTTTTAATGTTGCTGTTATTGCTGCTACTCTTGTTTGTCATCTCATATGTTTTAATGTTGCTGTTATTGCTGCTACTCTTGTTGTCATCTCATATGTTTTAATGTTGCTGTTATTGCTGCTACTCTTGTTTGTCATCTCATATGTTTTAATGTTGCTGTTATTGCTGCTACTCTTGTTTGTCATCTCATATGTTTAATGTTGCTGTTATTGCTGCTACTCTTGTTTGTCATCTCATATGTTTTAATGTTGCTGTTATTGCTGCTACTCTTGTTTGTCATCTCATAGTTTTAATGTTGCTGTTATTGCTGCTACTCTTGTTTGTCATCTCATATGTTTTAATGTTGCTGTTATTGCTGCTACTCTTGTTTGTCATCTCATATGTTTTAATGTTGCTGTTATTGCTGCTACTCTTGTTTGTCATCTCATATGTTTTAATGTTGCTGTTATTGCTGCTACTCTTGTTTGTCATCTCATATGTTTTAATGTTGCTGTTATTGCTGCTACTCTTGTTTGTCATCTCATATGTTTTAATGTTGCTGTTATTGCTGCTACTCTTGTTTGTCATCTCATATGTTTTAATGTTGCTGTTATTGCTGCTACTCTTGTTTGTCATCTCATATGTTTTAATGTTGCTGTTATTGCTGCTACTCTTGTTTGTCATCTCATATGTTTTAATGTTGCTGTTATTGCTGCTACTCTTGTTTGTCATCTCATATGTTTTAATGTTGCTGTTATTGCTGCTACTTGTTTGTCATCTCATATGTTTAATGTTGCTGTTATTGCTGCTACTCTTGTTTGTCATCTCATATGTTTTAATGTTGCTGTTATTGCTGCTACTCTTGTTTGTCATCTCATATGTTTTAATGTTGCTGTTATTGCTGCTACTCTTGTTTGTCATCTCATATGTTTTAATGTTGCTGTTATTGCTGCTACTCTTGTTTGTCATCTCATATGTTTTAATGTTGCTGTTATTGCTGCTACTCTTGTTTGTCATCTCATATTTTGGTGTACAAATAAACTATGAGGAGACAGTATTTTGGTAATTACTTTTCAGACATAAATTTTCGGGTTTGCTCTGACAGAAAAAAAGTTTCCTTTATTATTATGCATTTGAATAATCAGTTTATTTCCGACTATCAAATTTATTTCTGAGAGGATTAACATGAACAAAATGTGTGAATAAACTTCCTCTTCATTTTGTTCACGAACAAAATCAGAATAATTTATGCTTTTGGCAAACTCTTGTTTTTAATGTATATAAACTTAAATATGTACAGTTGGCCAACTTAGTCCTCCTACAAAGTGTTGTGGTGTGTGGAGGTGTGTGGCATTTCATCCATAGTAAACAACGTAGTTTTATGAATGAATCGCTCAAACCATATGGCTTATGAAAGAAGGGACGTGATTGGTTGATGCGAGAAATATTGGGAAACTATTATCTCCTGTATTTGCATTACCGGATGGTTAATTAATAGAAGTTCCAGAATGATGCTATAGGTAATAAAGGGATATGAAATGAGGAAGGTTATAGTTAATACTAATACATAGCCTCTCCATACTCAAATGATTATGCATGGCAGACAATGTAAGCGTGTCGGTGGTTGGAAGGTGGGGCATTGTTTCAATTTAATCGAGGTTAATATGACTGACAAGTGAATGGTTGTATTTAAGATGCCTGGGTATTGATTGTTTGGCCTAAATATTTTGGACAGTATGATGTAAATACTGTTATGGCATGAATTTAAAGTGAGTAGTGTAAATATCTGAACTTGATTTTGTATGATTATTATGATTTAAGAGTTTTTGGTAATTATTTATTACCGTTATCGGTTCTCTTTTATAAAGATATAAAACATCATAAAACAAAGCGCTCTGATAATGTACGGCTTTCTCCTCAGAATATGAGTGATACTTCTTTATCTTCAGGCCATTTTATTCGACTTAAGAAAGACTAATCAACTAAATGATTAACTGAAATTGTTGTTAACCCCTTGATCCTTATAGTTTTGACCTAAGATTAGCATGAACATAATATGTATAAAGAAGTCGTCGTCTGATTGAAGTTATTAAGGTGAATACAATAATTAGGCAGTAGCTGGAAATACCGTTTTCAACAAAATTAACATTATGTTTAACCTTCTAACGATGAGAGTTGTTTCTAAATCTGTATAAGTTTGCCTAATGTTTGCCATACTAAAATTATATATATATAGTGTTTTAGTGTAAATACACCTAAGAACAAATACAAGCAAACAACAATTGATTCGAAAAATAACAGTCTAAGTCTCCAATTATTTGTTTTAGTTAGTTTGTATTTTGCCGACTAATATCACCTCTAGTTGCCATTGTAACATTTTCGCATAATAGTTGAGTACGTACGATGTCCTATTATAAATATGTAATGAACATTATATATTTAATTGTCACCCTTCCTATTTCGAAATACCATTGCTCAAGCTTGCTTAGATCTCTTCAGACATTACAGTATTTTGCAACGGCAATTAAATTGACTTCAACAAGCCATATCAGAACCCTGCTCGTCCTTGCCCACAGCTACGATTGTGGTGGTGAAGTTGGTGGTGGAAGTGTGGGCAGGGCAAACGAGCAAATGATCTAGTATAGTGTTGCCACTTTTAATATCTGGAAGCATTCCATTACATATTATATTGATATTATTTTGATGTGTAGAATAGCATAAATACAATGTTTAATGCATACCGATTACCGGTAAACAGTTGCTGATAGAGAACAACAGAGGCTTCCATCAGTCACATAAACAACAGCGTTAGTTTTCAGTTCAGACATGGATGGATATTTCTCGGGCAACGTGATGTGCATGTCTTTTGGATAAAAGATGAGGATAGCATTATAACATAATGTAGCACAACAAACTTCAGATGAAGCCTCCTCTCAAAAAAAAAAAAAAAAATAGATAAACGCACACCTACACACAGGGGACCTCCGGTGTCATTAGCTCCATTAAATGTCTTAGCTTGCGCTACAGTCACTATTTGTTTTTGTTTGTTTACATATAGTATATACTAGAATGCCACTACCACCGTCGTTTTCCTTGCAATGTTATTATATTATGTAATGCAATGGTTCCAATTACAGAAACGTAACAACCAATAACTGAACAAGCTGCACTCACCCCCACCCGCACCCTTACCATCACCACTGTAGGAATAGTTGTTTACACCATACCCGAAAGAGGATTTATGGAGCTCCGATCTTACTTTTAACCATCTAGACAATTTTACCAACACAGCTAAACTTTGTTTGATGCGAACATTATATGCTATTTTATACTATATACACAGGTCCAATCCCCACTTTTCCAATTTTTCCCCTTTTTCTGTTTTTTTTTTTTTTTTTTTCTAGGGGTGGCCGACTCAAGACAGAGCCAGACAAGGGACAACACAACAGAAAACAATGAAGACACAAAAACAAAAATACAAATTCACACACATCTAGATCATCCAGGAGAAGATCCAGAGACCAGGATCACCAAGGTCCCTCCAGCACTTCCCCGGCCCCTGACCACCCGGAGAGGTTCCGATCTAGGCAGGCAGACATGCAGCAGAGCGAAACCACAAGCCCGCCCACCACACTTCCAGGTGCACCCTTCATATAAACCTCTCCCCGGGCCAGGCACCTGATGGACTATTATCTAGTCCAACTTGCGCCCGACCCCTTCCCCCATATGACCACGTGTTCACTCATCTATTCACAAGCATTCTCCATTCATTCCTGTTTATGACCACTTCGCTTGCCTGATCTATAGTCATTCCTCTATCATCCAATCTTTTCTTCATTCAGTGCAAGCACATCATACTTCCTTCTTTCAAATAACCTTCCAATGTCCTCTTGCTTCTCATTCGTACTACATCCTTGCACATTTAAAGCTCCTATTCTTAGGGTGCGAAAATAGCCTCCCAAAAATATGCCATGGGCGGGAGTTGAACCCGGGACCCTGGGAATTGAGGCAGTCACTCTACCAGTTAGACCAATAGAGATATCTAACTTAGCCTGGTCGGCTCATGTATATTTCCGCACCTTGTTCAGTTTAGGCTAACCTATTTTTACTAACGTTACACCACCACCACGGCTTCCACAACCGTGGGTGTGTAGAAGGACGATTGGGGCTCACTTTGGGTTTGGTCAAGATATTTTGATAAAAGGGCCAATACAAAACACTGTAACTTCTAAAGTAGGCAACATAAGAAATCTATTAATGGCGGATGAATCCGCTACATACTGAAACTGCTACATCCCATTTTAAACAAATCGTGTGGTGCAAGAGCCACCACAGTCGGTAGCAGAAATCCGGCAGGTTCACTTTTTTTGTTTGGCTCCACGAACAACTTTGGTCTTAGTGTTCAATGTTGTGGAGGCAGCCGTTTAGGAGGAATAGTTCATGAAAGGTTCCGGAGATGACAAAATTAAATTTAACATAACAGCCCTCTTCCTAGCAGAATTAGGAAAAACAGGTTTATCAAATTAGATAGCTTGTCAATTCATTACATATCAAATATAATCTTCTAATAATTGGTACAATATAAGAACTCTTGGCGTTATCCAATTTTATAGATTAACCATTTAGATATTCAATTACGAATTTACGTTCTGTTTTCTGGCTATTATCAGACGATGTTATTCAGATTAGGAAGGGTATATGGAAGTCAAAGAGTTAATTGATACAGTCGTTACCCATATGATTCCCACAGCGCCATCCTAAGTTGTATAAAATCGTCTAATGATAGCCAGAATAAACTGTCAAAATTTGTCATTATTTTGAAATGGTTAAGAAAGGCCTCTCGTACACTGAGGAATAATGCATTCTTTGCCAGGGAGCTTTTCTTTTAATATCGGTTAATTGCAAACGTTATAAAAGGAAGGCGTAAAAACGGTCCAGACCTCTATATTATTGGTAATATATTCGTACAATAAAATAATACTAAACATTAGACTTTCCATAGACGCGTTAAGCCAAATTATTATGATCAATATACAGGCATCTTGAAAACAACCATTAACTTGTTACTTTTGTAAACACTGATTCGAATTCTCACCCACCTGCCACAACCAACTCACATTCTTGCCATGTCTATTAATATACTTATGTAGGCTGTACCTATGTATTAATATTAATTGTAAACATCTTTATTTCGTAATACTTTAATATGCAATGTCTTTCTGGAAGTTATATTAACCCGGTAGAAATGCAAATATGAAAGAAAATTGAACTTCACGATTTTTCCCTTTCCTCGACCAATCACTTCCCTCCTTTCACACGCCTTTCGGTATGAGTGGTTCATTCATAAAACTACGTTGTATATAATGGATGAATTGCCACACACCTCCACACACCACAACATTTTGTCGCAGGGCTAAGTTGGCCAACTGTACATACTACATACATATATTTTAATGAAAATATAAATACATAACTCTATCAAGGACTTATAACAGATTGCTAGAATTACTTATCAGAAAAGTAATTAACTGTTCTTTCGTAATATTCATTAAATCTTAAAATAACGTTCCCATATTATTGGATATTTTGTTCATTTAACACTATATAATCCAACGGTTTGGGAATGATCATGATATTTTACTTAATAATATAGGTTTGAGTCCCGGAGGGATGCATGAAAACCTAATATTTAGTAGTGGCCCCGAAATCAATGACGATATGCCTAATAATATAATAGTCCTCTTTCAAGCACCCACGGTCAGCCTGTTTGAAACACCCGCCGCAGGGGAAAGAGTACTTCATCATAAGTGTAACGCTAATTCTCTTATGGAATCGTCTCTATGATTGGGTACTCATTACGAAAAAACTTCGTAAAAAGGAAAAAAGAAAAATTTACTTAAAATGTGTTATATTAAGGCTTTCCAACTCGTGGATGTCTTTAGTGGATTCTACCCAAGACGCTTAACCCAGCGACGCCATTCCTTCTTCACTGACATATCAAGATTAAACTCAAGACATCAACGAATGGGAAGGGGATGGAAGGGAGGGCCCTACATAGTCACTGATTTCGGGGCCACTACTAAATATTAGGTTTTCATTCTTCCCTCCGGGACTCAAACCTAATCTATTTGTGGCCCCTCCATCATTGACGATATGCCTGATATCTCAAGTCTGGAGGGGGACATTCCTGACAATATCTAAACGACTAACAAACTACCATAGGTAGAATAAAAGAACCATATAACAAACTTAAGTGTTTATTGTTTACATACAATAATATAGAAAAATGGAAAGAAAAGCAGTGCGTTACTTCGAAGAAGATCTGCTTATAAGTAACCATACAGGTACATATGTTAAAGAATATCACATTGAGATTCAATACAAATTTGTTTTCCAAGAACATTCTTTTATTCCTGTCCAACATTGTAAAGGCACAAATAAATCATTTGATTATATCTGATGTCCTTAAAATACATTTTAACTTACCATATATTTTGTACAATTTATATTTAATATCCTATAGTTGCAACTATTACAGATATCTTACAAAAATAAAATGTGGAGCTGTATAGCCAGCTCGACTTATCAAGTATCACAGCTCATGAACTTATCACATTGTCCGGCGGAGGGTCTAGGGGTCTTGAGCTCTCCAGCCATCCCCCCCCCCCCCCCCCCCCCCCCCCCACCCCCCCCACACCCCCCCCCCCCCCCCACCCCCCCCACCCCCCCCCCCCCCCCCTAGTCCCCCCCCCCACCCCCCCTAGTTTTCACCATTAAGATGAAACTTAACTTTAGTAGCACATAGACCAACTAGACCCTATGGTGCAAGGCCACACAGGTAAATTTTGGTTTATCCAAAGTCACAGATAGGTATCGCGTCATGAAAGTAGGATTGGAAGCCCACAACTTAGTGTTAGCTATGTCATCAATTGAATAATTATGCAAGAAGCGTAACGAGACTGCCCACTTTCTGATGTCATGGGCCCTTCCCACTACACCAGGATTACTTTCACAAATAACATCTACGAGTAAAGAAGCCAATTTTCTTCTTGTGACTTGAGTACCTGTACCATTGACCCATAAGGCTCCCTACTGTTGGGACTGGGAAACCCTCATAAACTTTATTAAAGCTTGAACAGGGCATAAGACATGGTGTGTAGTCCCGCGTTTAAGCGCCGGGACTGTAAACTCAGAAAAAACATGATCACTATGTTCGTTCTTAGCAACGAACATGGGAGATGGAGCAATTTATACATTATCATTGAGTCTCCCAAACCTGAGGCAATTAGGTTCATTACTTATCGCTGCCAGCTCATACACCCAGTTACCTGTGGCCAAAGCCATAAGGAACACAGCCTTCTTTAATATTGAGTCAAAATCCGGCGCAAGATTATACTTGCGCGAATGAAGCAAAAATAAAGCTTTGTCAAGTGACCATGTAGGCATGAGCTAGAAACATGCCCTCATGAATCCTGTCTCCTCCGTCTGCAGTATAAATAGCCCTGTTAGGTCATAAAAGGGATATCAATTATGTACGATTAAGTACGACAGGTTGGGTAAGAGGTATCCTCACCAGGATTCGAACCCACTCACTCCAGGTTTATTTGGGAGAGTCGGGCACCGTAACCACTCGGCCATGAGCGGATATAAGGAAAGCAACCTTAGTTCTTATTTGAGGAACCAGGTTTTTAGTCTCGTGGAGGACTATGCCTTCGAACACGTGGTGAGTTTATTAGACTTCGACCATGACTATTTTTACGCTTCCCCCCCTGCCAACTCGGCTAAGTGATATACGATTTTAATCGTCCTGGTACTATTATGAAACCTCTGAAAATGACAAATATCAATTATGTACGATTAAGTACGACAGGTTGGGTAAGAGGTATCCTCACCAGGATTCGAACCCACTCACTCCAGGTATATTTGGGAGAGTCGGGCACCGTAACCACTCGGCCATGAGTGGATATAAGGAAAGCAACCTTAGTTCTTATTTGAGGAACCAGGTTTTTAGTCTCGTGGAGGACTATGCCTTCGAACACGTGGTGAGTTTATTAGACTTCGACCATGACGTCATGGTCGAATAAGAACTAAGGTTGCTTTCCTTATATCAGCTCATGGCCGAGTGGTTACGGTGCCCGACTCTCTCAAATATACCTGGAGTCAGTGGGTTCGAATCCTGGTGAGGATACCTTTTTACCCAACCTGTCGTACTTAATCGTACATAATTGATATTTGTCATTTTCAGAGGTTCCATAATAGTACCAGGACGATTAAAAATCGTATATCACTTAACCGAGTTTGGCGGGGGGGAAGCGTAAAAATAGTCATGGTCGAAGTCTAATAAACTCACCACGTGTTCGAAGGCATAGTCCTCCACGAGACTAAAAACCTGGTTCCTCAAATAAGAACTAAGGTTGCTTTCCTTATATCCGCTCATGGCCGTGTGGTTACAGTGCCCGACTCTCCCAAATATACCTGGAGTGAGTGGGTTCGAATCCTGGTGAGGATACCTCTTACTCATAAAAGGGAGTTCTAATAGCGGACAGATGATTCTTCAGTGTAACTACAGAAAGGCGTTTTTGTTCAAACAAATAGTCCAAGCACTTGAAAACCAAAGCTACTAATGCGTCAGTTTGCGCCGTTTCTACTATCCAGGTTGTGAAAGACTTCCAATGCGATTGACATTGTGTCCTGGTAGACATAGTATTGTTACGCTGGCCAGCTTGCCAGAATGTACTCGTACTCGCTAGCGCTCGCCAGGGCAGTGAAATGGGCTATAATAATCGTAGAACGATGTTCTTTCTTCCTTAGTATTCATGTTGTCACCGACAGATCAGTGGTGGTCTTTATTCTTGTCTGTGACACTTGGAAGTATTTTATATCATTGATAGAGTATAAGATAATTATGTAGTGTGAATTGCAAGGAGAGAGAGCGAGAAGGAGCAGCGAGGTGGTAGTGTGTGCATGTGTATGTACGTGTGCATTCCTCGCTTGGGCTGTGCCACCCGCTCGGGATTGGCCGGCGGGCCTGACGCGTCATATGACGCCTGCTCTTCATGACGTAGTCGTCTGTGATTGGAGGCCGCTGTCTTAGCTCGGTGGTGCGGACATCCTTCCCGCGTGTCTCCTTAGAGCTTGGTATGTTGTGCTTGGTTCTAGACGTCCCTTGCAATCTGTCCCCAATCTAACCCTCTTTACTACTGTTTCTCTCTCTGAACTTCTTCTTTCCCATACTTCTTGTCTTTATTCAATTACTTATCCCTTCTGGTTCTGCATACGACTTCCATAGTCGGCCAGTCGTATTACCAGCACCAGTTCTCACATATATGTTTTACACTAGCTTTAGGGATTATTAGAGTCATAGTCACATGGAGTGTTATTATTATTGGGTGCTTCTAATTATTGGGTTGTTCTTTCCTACTATTTAATGCTAGACAGTGGAGGGTATCTTTGGTCGTTGTCTGAGTTATGTATATGGCAAGTCAGAGCCTGTACAACTTCGACGGAGCTAGATAGCCTGTAACCCTTGTGCATATTTTTCCTTTGCGAGCTTAGCAGTATACAAGCGAAGGGCTTTTGCGTACTCTTGCTTGTATGCTTGCTACCTCATTTTGTTGACCTTTGTGGAGCGCCAGGGCAAGACCAGATACTTGAGATCTGGACTTACCAAGAGAGCCTCCTAGTCACTTAACGTAACAAGGGGAAATCTGTTCAGGGGAGACAGTAGGCTACGAGCATGCTTGCGTTCTGCCTAGGCACCTCGTACCTTTTATGCCGCTGCTAGACTTTATTAGTAGGAAAGACAGCATTGTGTTTATTAACTTTAAATGCGTATGCTTTAGGAATTATTCACGTATTATTTTAGCCTAGGTTGATGCATAGTGCACAACCCAGTATGGCTGTTACTTTGGCTAAGGAAGTACTGTTTTGAGTGGCTATTATTAGTGCTGTCACAGAGTTGTTGCACTCCCTTGTTATATATATATGTATCCTACTTGTTGGTGTATTTAAGATACACGCTTTGGTGTCCTGCCCCTGCCTTAATTCTGTTCTATATTCGACGAGCATCTTAGAGCATCAGACGTTTTCAGAAGATTCCATATCTGTTTGCTGTAGGACTAGACTACCAGTGTTTTCATAGAGCATTGAAGAGTTTAGTGTTGAGTTCAGACTCACACTAAAGTTAATGTAAGCATATACTCCTTTATTAAATCTTGTTATAGTTTATTTAAGCATTGTTATTACTTGAGAGCATTTTATTAACGTAAAGTAATCCTGTTGTGAGTAGGCTTTGCCGTCACCGGAAAGCTTTTGTAGACGTGCACTAAACCCAGTTAATTGATACCCCATTATCCAGTAGATTAACTCTGGAGGGTTTAAGTGTTTTGTTCACCGGCTTAATAGTTCGAGGGTTTGGAATTAGCGTACCGTTGTTGCAGATATAGCCTATCTTCTAGTCCAATATTAAGTGCCCTTGTTTATTTCGTTGTGCCGGTCGTAACAAATGGCGACCTTAGTCCAGTATATAGTGAACTGAATATTGCCGTTTTTTTTGGAGAAATTTTATTGCCATTTAGGGTTGAATTTATTTCTCGCAGTGTTGGCAGTGGATATTGTTTTGAGGATATATGGAACTTGTTGGAGTTTATTGGTGACCTAGTATTGCACTTAAAAAACATCTTCGAATATTTTTTGTGAATAAAGCTACGCGAGAGTTTGGCTACTTTTGTCTTGACTTGGATTTTTTTTTTTTTGACTCCATCATGTCACTGGACACCCTGAGCATAGTGAGGGCACAGTGCGAGAGACAGGCGAGGAGGTGGAGAAGATAGAGTTGTTAAACGGCATTCGGGTGGTGAACGATGAGGAGGATGCTCGGAGGTTTTTGGAGGAGCCTGTGACGGCGGACCGGGTGTCGGGACTGGACCGGTACGGACTGCAGTGTGTAGCCACGGTCTTAGGGTTTTCTGGTACTAGCGGTTTGTCGAGAAGTGAGCTGGTTACCTGTGTACTGGGTGGGGTGCGTGGGGCTTCGGGTGGAGCGGGAGCTGGGGCACCTTCGTCCCAGCCCCCATTCCACTCAACTCCTATCATGGCGCCCCCTCGGGTTCCGGAGCCGGGTACGTTCCCGCAGGCCGATGTCCGCTGGCGGTTGGGTATGCCTCTAGGTGACTCACGGGGTGGGTCCCCGATAGTAGCACCCCCTCTTCAAAATTTGTCTCCCGATATGTTGTTGCAGCTCGAGCTCGCCAAACTCGAGCAGCGGAAGCATGAGGCTGAGCTCCTGCAGCGGCAGCAAGAGGCTGAGCTCAGGCAGCAGCAGCAGCAGCGAGAGTCTGATCTCAAGTATAAATATCAGGCTGAGTCTGCAAGGTATTGTGCCGATATTGACATAGAGAAAACTCGTGTAGAGGTGACGAGGAACCGGGTCGTCCAGGGGGGTCGACCCCATGACCAGTCCCTGTCACATCTACTAAAGTTGGTTCCAGTGTTTGATGAGTCAGGAGTTACAGAATTCTTTCTCCGTTTTGAGAAAAAGTGCCGGGATCACCAATGGCCCGAGGAGAAGTGGGCAGCCCTTGTTTCGTCACAATTGACGGGGAAAGCACTCAAGGCGTACGATGCTTTACCCCTAGAGTCTTGTGTTGAATATGAGGAGTTGAAATAGGCAGTCCTGAGGGCGTATGAGCTACAGCCAGAGACCTATAGGCTGAAGTTTAGGGCTGTTCCTAAGAGAAAGGAGAGTACTTTCCCGGAACACGCTAGAGAGCTGTCAGATGCATTTGAGAATTGGTTAAGGTCGGAGAAGGCAACTACTATGAAGCAGTGAAGCAATTGGTGTTGTTAGAATTTTTTTTCAAATGTACTGGCAGTGACTTGACTCTTAACCTGAAAGAAAAGCAACTTTAAACTCTGCAGGAGGCGGCTGAGCTGGCTGACCTCAGGTTGTCATTGATTCGTGGGTGCAGGTCTGCACAGAGAGCTGAGGCAGGTAACAAGGGGCGTACCACTCCACCCCCCCGAATTACTGACACAACTAATTACCCATTTAAGAGTACTGTTGCCAATTTTGATCCCAAGTCAAAACCCTTCCCGTTAAAGAAAGGCCAGGGCCCTTACCCACCTCAGGGGAAGTCCAAGAGCGAAGTGGAGTGTTTCAAGTGTCATAAGAAGGGGCATATTGCGCTCTCATGTCCGAGCACACCGCCTACAGCAGTGGTGTCACTAGTGAGCAACATCGGTGTGTCTTTGAGGTCTTCCGCGTTTGCCCGGGGTAAACAGTCGGTTGCGAAGTCACAGTCGGTGCAGAAGCAGCAGGAGGGCTCGTCACCCGTCCGAGATGTTTTTTGTGGTCATAGGGGGCACGGCACTGTGAGGTGGGCTGGTGTGGAGCATAGGCTTGAGTTGCTGCGTGATACGGGCACTTCCCAGACACTTATTAAGAACTTCACTGGCAAGCCTATTAACGCGGCTCGGGTTGTGGTGGTTCAAGTCATCAATGCTACGCGGTCTTACCCGCTGGTCAGAGTAGAGCTTGAGGTGGACGGTGTGACACAGGAGTTGGATGTGGGTATTGTGGAGAAATTGCCAGTTGAGGGGGTCGACCTCCTTCTCGGTAACGACTTTGCGGTGCCTGCTTCCGAGGTTCCACCCTTAGTCGTTGCCGAGAGGGCGTCCAACACGAGTAGGGAGGGGCAAGAGGGGCTCAAGATATCTCAATCTGCTCAGGTGTCACAGCCTAGTACCCAGGTTTCAGACCAGCGGAGGAAGGGTCGGAAGGAGAAAGTCGAGGCTGGTGGTCGGGTTGAGAGTTTGGACCCAGCGACACTCTTTGGTGACTCGGTACTTGCACCAAATTTGAGCTCCGGAGTGGCCCCAGAACCTGTCTCCCCTAGTGACATGGTAGGGCGTGATGGCACTCCGTGACAGAGTAGTTCCCAGGTGCAACTAGAAGATCTTAGTCTTGAGAGTTGTGGGAACGGGGCTATTGAACTCGATGAGGACGGGGAAGCATGTCATGTGAACCTGTTGAAGGAGTTTGTGAGGCGCCCCCCTGAGCAGCCTACTGTCCCTGTGTTGGTCTGCAGTGGCCAAGGTGGAGAAGGAGAGGAGGGCAGTGATGCACAGGTGGTGAAAAGTTGGGTGTGTCATGTCTCGGCGGAGCAGTGGGCGGGGAACACGAGTCAGGTGGCTGTGGAAGCACTTGAGCACCTGCCTGAGCAGCAGTGTGCAGCGATCCAGCACCTGCTTGGCTCATACCCCACTGTTTGTGCCGAGCACCCAGGCCTCACAACTCCTGCGGTGCACGATGTTCCGCTGGCAGGTCACTTGGGTGTGAGTAAACCGTTGGCCTCGTTGTTTCAGTTGTTCAAGGTGGGCGACGAGGCTTTGGCATGGTTGTCAGGTCAGGGTCGACCCATGGCTGCTAAGGGTGGTGGTCAGTATCGCGACATTAAACAGATTGGTGAGGGTAACTATGGACTAGATACGCCCGACCGTCGCATAGCCTCCCAATGCTGCCCTAGTAAAATGCAACAGCCCTACCATAGACCGACTGTATCTGGCCATGTCGCTGAAAGCTGTGATGCTGCGCAGGCAGATGTAGTCGCAAGGAATGCGGGGGTGCGCATGTACGGTATCGGCGGGGAAGCGTTAGCACTTATGAACTGTGGGAGTGACTGCACAGGTGGTACATATTGTGCCTCTCATGACCTGACTGTTTTAGGGACAGAGGTGGAGAAGGAGGGAGTCTATAGTTTAGAAACTGCGGTCTCGGCTGGGCTGTGGGAGGGCAATGAGCATGTTGTTCTTCGAGATAAGTTGCAACCTCTTGTTTCTAAGCGGCAAGAGAAGTTGCTTACTAGGCTGTGGCAGTACGTCCGCATGGTTGTTGGTTCTACAGGACTGATGTACGGGGTGGCACCCAACATGGAGGCTGGAGACAGTGCAAGGCTCAAATTGGCTCCCTACCGTATAAATCCTGCTCGACAGCCTGTCGTGAAAGCAGAGCTGGACTACATGTTGGAAAAGGGTCTGAGGGATAAAGGATTATAAGATATGTAGTGTGAATTGCAAGGAGAGAGAGCGAGAAGGAGCAGCGAGGTGGTAGTGTGTGTGTGTGTATGTACGTGTGCATTCCTCGCTTGGGCTGTGCCACCCGCTCGGGATTGGCCGGCGGGCCTGACGCGTCATATGACGCCTGCTCTTCATGACGTAGTCGTCTGTGATTGGAGGCCGCTGTCTTAGCTCGGTGGTGCGGGCATCTTTCCCGCGTGTCTCCTTAGAGCTTGGTATGTTGTGCTTGGTACTAGACGTCCCTTGCAATCTGTCCCCAATCTAACCCTCTTTACTACTGTTTCTCTTCTTCTTTCCCATACTTCTTGTCTTTATTCAATTACTTATCCCTTCTGGTTCTGCATACGACTTCCATAGTCGGCCAGTCGTATTACCAGCACCAGTTCTCACATATATGTTTTGCACTAGCTTTAGGGATTATTAGAGTCATAGTCACATGGAGTCTTATTAATATTGGGTGCTTCTAATTATTGGGTTGTTCTTTCCTACTATTTAATGCTAGACAGTGGAGGGTATCTTTGGTCGTTGTCTGAGTTATGTATATGGCAAGACAGAGCCTGTACGACTTCGACGGAGCTAGGTAGCCTGTAACCCTTGTGCATATTTTTCCTTTGCGAGCGTAGCAGTATACAAGCGAAGGGCTTTTGCCTACTCTTGCTTGTATGCTTGCTACCTCATTTTGTTGACCTTTGTGGAGCGACAGGGCAAGACCAGATACTTGAGATCTGGACTTACCAAGAGAGCCTCCTAGTCACTTAACGTAACAAAAGGGGAAATCTGTTCAGGGGAGACAGTAGGCTACGAGCATGCTTGCGCTCTACCTAGGCTCCTTGTACCTTTTATGCCGCTGCTAAACTTTATTAGTAGGAAAGACAGCATTGTGTTTATTAACTTTAAATGCGTATGCTTTAGGAATTATTCACGCCTTATTTTAGCCTTGGTTGATGCATAGTGCACAACCCAGTTTGGCTGTTACGTTGGCTAAGGAAGTACTGTTTCTGAGTGGTTATTATTAGTGCTGTCACAAAGTTGTTGCACTCCCTTGTTATATATATGTATCCTGCTTATTGGTGTATTTAAGATACACGCTTTGGTGTCCTGCCCCTGCATTATTTCTGTTCTATATTAACGAGCATCTTAGAGCATCAGGCCTTTTTAGAAGATTCCTTATCTGATTGCTGTAGGACTAGACTTCCAGGGTTTTCATAGAGCATTGAAGAGTTTAGTGTTGAGTACAGACTCACACTAAAGTTAACGTAAGCAATTATTCCTTTATTAAATCTTATATAGTTTATTCAAGCATTGTTATTACTTAAGAGCATTTTATTAACGTAAAGTACTCCTGTTGTGAGTAGGCTTTGCCGTCACCGGAAAGCTTTTGCAGATGTGCACTAAACCCAGTTAATTGATACCCCGTTATCCAGTAGATTAACTCTGGAGGGTTTAAGTGTTTTGTTCACCGGCTTAATAGTTCGAGGGTTTGGAATTAGCGTACCGTTGTTGCAGATATAGCCTATCTTCTAGTCCAGTATTAAGTGCCCTTGTTTATTTCGTTGTACCGGTCCTAACAGTATACTGATTAAGGAATTTATTAGTAACGCTCTCTCCATACGGAGTTACCCATTTGGCATTTTGAATGTCCAAAATGCAAAAGTCAGTGAGGCCTTTAGGTTGCCAATTGTCTCAAAGTGGAAGTAAGAGATCGGGAGTGACGCCGGGTTCTCGCACCACATTTTCAACTGGTGGTACCACACCTGAGCTGGCCATAGAGGCGCGATCATCGAGACTAAGCCCCGGTAACCCCGTAGTTTGTGAACTACCTGACACATGAGTGAAGCGTCGGGAGGCGGAAAAAGATAGATGGAATTCCACTTGTTCCAGTCCTCCAACAATGCGTCTGGACCCCCCGCCAAAGTAATTCCCCGGCGGGTAAGGTAGAGAGGAAGCCTGTGGTTCTCCTCGGACGCGAATAGATCCACTTGTGAACGGAATGGCTCTGCAATCATCTGGTTGAAGATTGTTTGCTTGATAAAGGGATCACTGGATGACAATATATAGACAGTAACATAAAGGGATCACTGGGTGATAATATATAGACAGTAACATAAAGGGATCACTGGGTGACAATATACAGACTGTAACATAAAGGGATCACTGGGTGACAATATATAGACAGTAACATAAAGGGACCACTGGGTGACAATATATAGACAGTAACATAAAGGGACCACTGGGCGACAATATATAGACAGTAACATAAAGGGATCACTGGGTGACAATATATAGACAGTAACATAAAGGGACCACTGGGTGACAATATATAGACAGTAACATAAGGGGACCACTGGGTGACAATATATACACAGTAACATAAAGGGATCACTGGGTGACAATATATAGACAGTAACATAAAGGGACCACTGGGTGACAATATATAGACAGTAACATAAAGGGATCACTGGGTGACAATATATAGACAGTAACATAAAGGGATCACTGGGTGACAATATATAGAGAGTAACATAAAGGGATCACTGGGTGACAATATATAGACAGTAACATAAAGGGACCACTGGGTGACAATATATAGACAGTAACATAAAGGGATCACTGGGTGACAATATATAGACAGTAACATAAAGGGATCACTGGGTGACAATATATAGACAGTAACATAAAGGGACCACTGGGTGACAATATATAGACAGTAACATAAAGGGATCACTGGGTGACAATATATAGACAGTAACATAAAGGGACCACTGGGTGACAATATATAGACAGTAACATAAAGGGATCACTGGGTGACAATATATAGACAGTAACATAAAGGGATCACTGGGTGACAATATATAGACAGTAACATAAAGGGATCAATGGGTGACAATATATAGACAGTAACAAAAAGGGATCACTGGGTGACAATATCATTATAGACAGTAACATAAAGGGACCACTGGGTGACAATATAATTATAGATAGTAACATAAAGGGATCACTGGGTGACAATATATAGACAGTAACATAAAGGGATCACTGGGTGACAATATATGGACAGTAACATAGAGGGATCACTGGGTGACAATATAAAGACAGTAACATAAAGGGATCACTGGGTGACAATATATAGACAGTAACATAAAGGGATCACTGGGTGACAATATATGGACAGTAACATAGAGGGATCACTGGGTGACAATATAAAGACAGTAACATAAAGGGATCACTGGGTGACAATATATAGACAGTAACATAAAGGGATCACTGGGTGACAATATATAGACAGTAACATAAAGGGACCACTGGGTGACAATATCATTATAGACAGTAACATAAAGGGACCACTGGGTGACAATATAATTATAGATAGTAACATAAAGGGAACACTGGGTGACAATATATAGAGAGTAACATAAAGGGATCACTGGGTGACAATATAATTATATACAGTAACATAAAGGGACCACTGGGTGACAATATATAGACAGTAACATAAAGGGACCACTGGGTGACAATATATAGACAGTAACATAAAGGGACCACTGGGTGACAATATAATTATAGATAGTAACATAAAGGGATCACTGGGTGACAATATAATTATAGACAGTAACATAAAGGGACCACTGGATGACAATATAATTATAGACAGTAACATAAAGGGACCACTGGATGACAATATAATTATAGACAGTAACATAAAGGGATCACTGGGTGACAATATAATTATAGACAGTAACATAAAGGGATCACTGGATGACAATATAATTATAGACAGTAACATAAAGGGACCACTGGGTGACAATATAATTATAGATAGTAACATAAAGGGATCACTGGGTGACAATATAATTATAGACAGTAACATAAAGGGACCACTGGGTGACAATATAATTATAGACAGTAACATAAAGGGATCACTGGGTGACAATATAATTATAGATAGTAACATAAAGGGAACACTGGGTGACAATATAATTATAGACAGTAACATAAAGGGACCACTGGGTGACAATATATAGATAGTAACATAAAGGGATCACTGGGTGACAATATAATTATAGACAGTAACATAAAGGGACCACTGGGTGACAATATATAGACAGTAACATAAAGGGACCACTGGGTGACAATATATAGACAGTAACATAAAGGGATCACTGGGTGACAATATAATTATAGACAGTAACATAAAGGGATCACTGGGTGACAATATAATTATAGACAGTAACATAAAGGGACCACTGGGTGACAATATAATTATAGACAGTAACATAAAGGGACCACTGGGTGACAATATAATTATAGATAGTAACATAAAGGGATCACTGGGTGACAATATAATTATAGATAGTAACATAAAGGGAACACTGGATGACAATATAATTATAGACAGTAACATAAAGGGACCACTGGGTGACAATATAATTATAGATAGTAACATAAAGGGATCACTGGGTGACAATATAATTATAGACAGTAACATAAAGGGACCACTGGGTGACAATATAATTATAGATAGTAACATCAAGGGATCACTGGGTGACAATATAATTATAGATAGTAACATAAAGGGAACACTGGGTGACAATATAATTATAGACAGTAACATAAAGGGAACACTGGGTGACAATATAATTATAGACAGTAACATAAAGGGACCACTGGGTGACAATATAATTATAGATAGTAACATAAAGGGATCACTGGGTGACAATATAATTATAGACAGTAACATAAAGGGACCACTGGATGACAATATAATTATAGACAGTAACATAAAGGGACCACTGGATGACAATATAATTATAGACAGTAACATAAAGGGACCACTGGGCGACAATATATAGACAGTAACATAAAGGGATCACTGGGTGACAATATATAGACAGTAACATAAAGGGACCACTGGGTGACAATATATAGACAGTAACATAAAGGGATCACTGGGTGACAATATATAGACAGTAACATAAAGGGACCACTGGGTGACAATATATAGACAGTAACATAAAGGGATCACTGGGTGACAATATATAGACAGTAACATAAAGGGATCACTGGGTGACAATATATAGACAGTAACATAAAGGGACCACCGGGTGACAATATATAGACAGTAACATAAAGGGATCACTGGGTGACAATATATGGACAGTAACATAGAGGGATCACTGGGTGACAATATAAAGACAGAAACATAAAGGGATCACTGGGTGACAATATATAGACAGTAACATAAAGGGATCACTGGGTGACAATATATAGACAGTAACATAAAGGGATCACTGGGTGACAATATAAAGACAGTAACATAAAGGGATCACTGGGTGACAATTTATAGACAGTAACATAAAGGGATCACTGGGTGACAATATATAGACAGTAACATAAAGGGATCACTGGGCGACAATATATAGACAGTAACAAAAAGGGATCACTGGGTGACAATATATAGACAGTAACATAAAGGGATCACTGGGTGACAATATAAAGACAGTAACATAAAGGGATCACTGGGTGACAATATATAGAGAGTAACATAAAGGGACCACTGGGTGACAATATATAGACAGTAACATAAAGGGATCACTGGGTGACAATATATAGACAGTAACATAAAGGGACCACTGGGTGACAATATATAGACAGTAACATAAAGGGATCACTGGGTGACAATATATAGACAGTAACATAAAGGGATCACTGGGTGACAATATATAGACAGTAACATAAAGGGATCACTGGGTGACAATATATAGACAGTAACATAAAGGGATCACTGGGTGACAATATATAGACAGTAACATAAAGGGATCACTGGATGACAATATATAGACAGTAACATAAAGGGATCACTGGGTGACAATATATAGACAGTAACATAAAGGGATCACTGGGTGACAATATAGACAGTAACATAAAGGGATCACTGGGTGACAATATATAGACAGAAACATAAAGGGATCACTGGGTGACAATATATAGACAGTAACATAAAGGGATCACTGGGTGACAATATATAGACAGTAACATAAAGGGATCACTGGGTGACAATATATAGACAGTAACATAAAGGGACCACTGGGTGACAATATCATTATAGACAGTAACATAAAGGGACCACTGGGTGACAATATAATTATAGATAGTAACATAAAGGGAACACTGGGTGACAATATATAGACAGTAACATAAAGGGATCACTGGGTGACAATATATAGACAGTAACATAAAGGGATCACTGGGTGACAATATATAGACAGTAACATAAAGGGATCACTGGGTGACAATATATAGACAGTAACATAAAGGGATCACTGGATGACAATATAGACAGTAACATAAAGGGATCACTGGGTGACAATATATAGACAGTAACATAAAGGGATCACTGGGTGACAATATATAGACAGTAACATAAAGGGATCACTGGGTGACAATTTATAGACAGTAACATAAAGGGAGCACTGGGTGACAATATATAGACAGTAACATAAAGGGATCACTGGGTGACAATATATAGACAGTAACATAAAGGGACCACTGGGTGACAATATATAGACAGTAACATAAAGGGATCACTGGGTGACAATATATAGACAGTAACATAAAGGGATCACTGGGTGACAATATATAGACAGTAACATAAAGGGACCACCGGGTGACAATATATAGACAGTAACATAAAGGGATCACTGGGTGACAATATATGGACAGTAACATAGAGGGATCACTGGGTGACAATATAAAGACAGAAACATAAAGGGATCACTGGGTGACAATATATAGACAGTAACATAAAGGGATCACTGGGTGACAATATATAGACAGTAACATAAAGGGATCACTGGGTGACAATATAAAGACAGTAACATAAAGGGATCACTGGGTGACAATTTATAGACAGTAACATAAAGGGATCACTGGGTGACAATATATAGACAGTAACATAAAGGGATCACTGGGCGACAATATATAGACAGTAACAAAAAGGGATCACTGGGTGACAATATATAGACAGTAACATAAAGGGATCACTGGGTGACAATATAAAGACAGTAACATAAAGGGATCACTGGGTGACAATATATAGAGAGTAACATAAAGGGACCACTGGGTGACAATATATAGACAGTAACATAAAGGGATCACTGGGTGACAATATAGACAGTAACATAAAGGGACCACTGGGTGACAATATATAGACAGTAACATAAAGGGATCACTGGGTGACAATATATAGACAGTAACATAAAGGGATCACTGGGTGACAATATATAGACAGTAACATAAAGGGATCACTGGGTGACAATATATAGACAGTAACATAAAGGGATCACTGGGTGACAATATATAGACAGTAACATAAAGGGATCACTGGATGACAATATATAGACAGTAACATAAAGGGATCACTGGGTGACAATATATAGACAGTAACATAAAGGGATCACTGGGTGACAATATATAGACAGTAACATAAAGGGATCACTGGGTGACAATATATAGACAGAAACATAAAGGGATCACTGGGTGACAATATATAGACAGTAACATAAAGGGATCACTGGGTGACAATATATAGACAGTAACATAAAGGGATCACTGGGTGACAATATATAGACAGTAACATAAAGGGACCACTGGGTGACAATATCATTATAGACAGTAACATAAAGGGACCACTGGGTGACAATATAATTATAGATAGTAACATAAAGGGAACACTGGGTGACAATATATAGACAGTAACATAAAGGGATCACTGGGTGACAATATATAGACAGTAACATAAAGGGATCACTGGGTGACAATATATAGACAGTAACATAAAGGGATCACTGGGTGACAATATATAGACAGTAACATAAAGGGATCACTGGATGACAATATATAGACAGTAACATAAAGGGATCACTGGGTGACAATATATAGACAGTAACATAAAGGGATCACTGGGTGACAATATATAGACAGTAACATAAAGGGATCACTGGGTGACAATTTATAGACAGTAACATAAAGGGATCACTGGGTGACAATATATAGACAGTAACATAAAGGGATCACTGGGCGACAATATATAGACAGTAACACAAAGGGATCACTGGGTGACAATATATAGACAGTAACATAAAGGGATCACTGGGTGACAATATAAAGACAGTAACATAAAGGGATCACTGGGTGACAATATATAGACAGTAACATAAAGGGATCACTGGGTGACAATATATAGACAATAACATAAAGGGATCACTGGGTGACAATATATAGACAGTAACATAAAGGGATCACTGGGTGACAATATATAGACAGTAACATAAAGGGATCACTGGGTGACAATATATAGACAGTAACATAAAGGGATCACTGGGTGACAATATATAGACAGTAACATAAAGGGATCACTGGGTGACAATATATAGACAGTAACATAAAGGGACCACTGGGTGACAATATAATTATAGACAGTAACATAAAGGGACCACTGGGTGACAATATAATTATAGATAGTAACATAAAGGGAACACTGGGTGACAATATATAGACAGTAACATAAAGGGATCACTGGGTGACAATATAATTATAGACAGTAACATAAAGGGACCACTGGGTGACAATATATAGACAGTAACATAAAGGGATCACTGGGTGACAATATAATTATAGACAGTAACATAAAGGGATCACTGGGTGACAATATAATTATAGACAGTAACATAAAGGGACCACTGGGTGACAATATAATTATAGACAGTAACATAAAGGGACCACTGGGTGACAATATAATTATAGATAGTAACATAAAGGGATCACTGGGTGACAATATAATTATAGATAGTAACATAAAGGGAACACTGGGTGACAATATAATTATAGACAGTAACATAAAGGGACCACTGGGTGACAATATAATTATAGATAGTAACATAAAGGGATCACTGGGTGACAATATAATTATAGACAGTAACATAAAGGGACCACTGGGTGACAATATAATTATAGATAGTAACATAAAGGGATCACTGGGTGACAATATAATTATAGATAGTAACATAAAGGGAACACTGGGTGACAATATAATTATAGACAGTAACATAAAGGGAACACTGGGTGACAATATAATTATAGACAGTAACATAAAGGGACCACTGGGTGACAATATAATTATAGATAGTAACATAAAGGGATCACTGGGTGACAATATAATTATAGACAGTAACATAAAGGGACCACTGGATGACAATATAATTATAGACAGTAACATAAAGGGACCACTGGATGACAATATAATTATAGACAGTAACATAAAGGGATCACTGGATGACAATATAATTATAGACAGTAACATAAAGGGACCACTGGGTGACAATATAATTATAGACAGTAACATAAAGGGATCACTGGGTGACAATATAATTATAAATAGTAACATAAAGGGATCACTGGGTGACAATATATAGACAGTAACATAAAGGGATCACTGGGTGACAATATATAGACAGTAACATAAAGGGATCACTGGGTGACAATATATAGACAGTAACATAAAGGGATCACTGGGTGAAAATATATAGACAGTAACATAAAGGGATCACTGGGTGACAATATATAGACAGTAACATAAAGGGATCACTGGGTGACAATATATAGACAGTAACATAAAGGGATCACTGGGTGACAATATATAGACAGTAACATAAAGGGATCACTGGGTGACAATATATAGACAGTAACATAAAGGGACCACTGGGTGACAATATAATTATAGATAGTAACATAAAGGGACCACTGGGTGACAATATATAGACAGTAACATAAAGGGACCACTGGGTGACAATATATAGACAGTAACATAAAGGGATCACTGGGTGACAATATAAAGACAGTAACATAAAGGGATCACTGGGTGACAATATATAGACAGTAACATAAAGGGACCACTGGGTGACAATATCATTATAGATAGTAACATAAAGGGATCACTGGGTGACAATATATAGACAGTAACATAAAGGGACCACTGGGTGACAATATCATTATAGACAGTAACATAAAGGGATCACTGGGTGACAATATATAGACAGTAACATAAAGGGACCACTGGGTGACAATATATAGACAGTAACATAAAGGGACCACTGGGTGACAATATAAGTATAGATAGTAACATAAAGGGACCACTGGGTGACAATATAATTATAGATAGTAACATAAAGGGATCACTGGGTGACAATATAATTATAGATAGTAACATAAAGGGACCACTGGGTGACAATATATAGACAGTAACATAAAGGGACCACTGGGTGACAATATAAGTATAGATAGTAACATAAAGGGACCACTGGGTGACAATATAATTATAGATAGTAACATAAAGGGATCACTGGGTGACAATATATAGACAGTAACATAAAGGGATCACTGGGTGACAATATAATTATAGATAGTAACATAAAGGGATCACTGGGCGACAATATATAGACAGTAACACAAAGGGATCACTGGGTGACAATATATAGACAGTAACATAAAGGGATCACTGGGTGACAATATAATTATAGATTGTAACATAAAGGGACCACTGGGTGACAATATAATTATAGATAGTAACATAAAGGGAACACTGGGTGACAATATATAGACAGTAACATAAAGGGATCACTGGGTGACAATATATAGACAGTAACATAAAGGGATCACTGGGTGACAATATATAGACAGTAACATAAAGGGATCACTGGGTGACAATATATAGACAATAACATAAAGGGATCACTGGGTGACAATATATAGACAATAACATAAATGGATCACTGGGTGACAATATATAGACAGTAACATAAAGGGATCATTGGGTGACAATATATAGACAGTAACATAAAGGGATCACTGGGTGACAATATATAGACAGTAACATAAAGGGATCACTGGGTGACAATATATAGACAGTAACATAAAGGGATCACTGGGTGACAATATATAGACAGTAACATAAAGGGACCACTGGGTGACAATATCATTATAGACAGTAACATAAAGGGACCACTGGGTGACAATATAATTATAGATAGTAACATAAAGGGAACACTGGGTGACAATATATAGACAGTAACATAAAGGGATCACTGGGTGACAATATAATTATAGACAGTAACATAAAGGGACCACTGGGTGACAATATATAGACAGTAACATAAAGGGATCACTGGGTGACAATATAATTATAGACAGTAACATAAAGGGATCACTGGGTGACAATATAATTATAGACAGTAACATAAAGGGATCACTGGGTGACAATATAAAGACAGTAACATAAAGGGATCACTGGGTGACAATATATAGACAGTAACATAAAGGGATCACTGGGTGACAATATATAGACAGTAACATAAAGGGATCACTGGGCGACAATATATAGACAGTAACACAAAGGGATCACTGGGTGACAATATATAGACAGTAACATAAAGGGATCACTGGGTGACAATATAATTATAGATAGTAACATAAAGGGACCACTGGGTGACAATATAATTATAGATAGTAACATAAAGGGAACACTGGGTGACAATATATAGACAGTAACATAAAGGGATCACTGGGTGACAATATATAGACAGTAACATAAAGGGATCACTGGGTGACAATATATAGACAGTAACATAAAGGGATCACTGGGTGACAATATATAGACAGTAACATAAAGGGATCACTGGGTGACAATATATAGACAATAACATAAAGGGATCACTGGGTGACAATATATAGACAGTAACATAAAGGGGGTCACTGGGTGACAATATATAGACAGTAACATAAAGGGATCACTGGGTGACAATATATAGACAGTAACATAAAGGGATCACTGGGTGACAATATATAGACAGTAACATAAAGGGATCACTGGGTGACAATATATAGACAGTAACATAAAGGGACCACTGGGTGACAATATAATTATAGACAGTAACATAAAGGGACCACTGGGTGACAATATAATTATAGATAGTAACATAAAGGGAACACTGGGTGACAATATATAGACAGTAACATAAAGGGATCACTGGGTGACAATATAATTATAGACAGTAACATAAAGGGACCACTGGGTGACAATATATAGACAGTAACATAAAGGGATCACTGGGTGACAATATAATTATAGACAGTAACATAAAGGGATCACTGGGTGACAATATAATTATAGACAGTAACATAAAGGGACCACTGGGTGACAATATAATTATAGACAGTAACATAAAGGGACCACTGGGTGACAATATAATTATAGATAGTAACATAAAGGGATCACTGGGTGACAATATAATTATAGATAGTAACATAAAGGGAACACTGGGTGACAATATAATTATAGACAGTAACATAAAGGGACCACTGGGTGACAATATAATTATAGATAGTAACATAAAGGGATCACTGGGTGACAATATAATTATAGACAGTAACATAAAGGGACCACTGGGTGACAATATAATTATAGATAGTAACATAAAGGGATCACTGGGTGACAATATAATTATAGATAGTAACATAAAGGGAACACTGGGTGACAATATAATTATAGACAGTAACATAAAGGGAACACTGGGTGACAATATAATTATAGACAGTAACATAAAGGGACCACTGGGTGACAATATAATTATAGATAGTAACATAAAGGGATCACTGGGTGACAATATAATTATAGACAGTAACATAAAGGGACCACTGGATGACAATATAATTATAGACAGTAACATAAAGGGACCACTGGATGACAATATAATTATAGACAGTAACATAAAGGGATCACTGGATGACAATATAATTATAGACAGTAACATAAAGGGACCACTGGGTGACAATATAATTATAGACAGTAACATAAAGGGATCACTGGGTGACAATATAATTATAAATAGTAACATAAAGGGATCACTGGGTGACAATATATAGACAGTAACATAAAGGGATCACTGGGTGACAATATATAGACAGTAACATAAAGGGATCACTGGGTGACAATATATAGACAGTAACATAAAGGGATCACTGGGTGAAAATATATAGACAGTAACATAAAGGGATCACTGGGTGACAATATATAGACAGTAACATAAAGGGATCACTGGGTGACAATATATAGACAGTAACATAAAGGGATCACTGGGTGACAATATATAGACAGTAACATAAAGGGATCACTGGGTGACAATATATAGACAGTAACATAAAGGGACCACTGGGTGACAATATAATTATAGATAGTAACATAAAGGGACCACTGGGTGACAATATATAGACAGTAAGATAAAGGGACCACTGGGTGACAATATATAGACAGTAACATAAAGGGATCACTGGGTGACAATATAAAGACAGTAACATAAAGGGATCACTGGGTGACAATATATAGACAGTAACATAAAGGGACCACTGGGTGACAATATCATTATAGATAGTAACATAAAGGGATCACTGGGTGACAATATATAGACAGTAACATAAAGGGACCACTGGGTGACAATATCATTATAGACAGTAACATAAAGGGATCACTGGGTGACAATATATAGACAGTAACATAAAGGGACCACTGGGTGACAATATATAGACAGTAACATAAAGGGACCACTGGGTGACAATATAATTATAGATAGTAACATAAAGGGATCACTGGGTGACAATATAATTATAGATAGTAACATAAAGGGATCACTGGGTGACAATATATAGACAGTAACATAAAGGGATCACTGGGTGACAATATAATTATAGATAGTAACATAAAGGGATCACTGGGCGACAATATATAGACAGTAACACAAAGGGATCACTGGGTGACAATATATAGACAGTAACATAAAGGGATCACTGGGTGACAATATAATTATAGATAGTAACATAAAGGGACCACTGGGTGACAATATAATTATAGATAGTAACATAAAGGGAACACTGGGTGACAATATATAGACAGTAACATAAAGGGATCACTGGGTGACAATATATAGACAGTAACATAAAGGGATCACTGGGTGACAATATATAGACAGTAACATAAAGGGATCACTGGGTGACAATATATAGACAGTAACATAAAGGGATCACTGGGTGACAATATATAGACAATAACATAAATGGATCACTGGGTGACAATATATAGACAGTAACATAAAGGGATCATTGGGTGACAATATATAGACAGTAACATAAAGGGATCACTGGGTGACAATATATAGACAGTAACATAAAGGGATCACTGGGTGACAATATATAGACAGTAACATAAAGGGATCACTGGGTGACAATATATAGACAGTAACATAAAGGGACCACTGGGTGACAATATCATTATAGACAGTAACATAAAGGGACCACTGGGTGACAATATAATTATAGATAGTAACATAAAGGGAACACTGGGTGACAATATATAGACAGTAACATAAAGGGATCACTGGGTGACAATATAATTATAGACAGTAACATAAAGGGACCACTGGGTGACAATATATAGACAGTAACATAAAGGGATTACTGGGTGACAATATAATTATAGACAGTAACATAAAGGGATCACTGGGTGACAATATAATTATAGACAGTAACATAAAGGGACCACTGGGTGACAATATAATTATAGACAGTAACATAAAGGGACCACTGGGTGACAATATAATTATAGATAGTAACATAAAGGGACCACTGGGTGACAATATAATTATAGATAGTAACATAAAGGGATCACTGGGTGACAATATAATTATAGACAGTAACATAAAGGGACCACTGGATGACAATATAATTATAGACAGTAACATAAAGGGACCACTGGATGACAATATAATTATAGACAGTAACATAAAGGGATCACTGGATGACAATATAATTATAGACAGTAACATAAAGGGACCACTGGGTGACAATATAATTATAGACAGTAACATAAAGGGACCACTGGATGACAATATAATTATAGACAGTAACATAAAGGGATCACTGGGTGACAATATAATTATAGATAGTAACATAAAGGGATCACTGGGTGACAATATATAGACAGTAACATAAAGGGATCACTGGGTGACAATATATAGACAGTAACATAAAGGGATCACTGGGTGACAATATATAGACAGTAACATAAAGGGATCACTGGGTGACAATATATAGACAGTAACATAAAGGGATCACTGGGTGACAATATATAGACAGTAACATAAAGGGATCACTGGGTGACAATATATAGACAGTAACATAAAGGGATCACTGGGTGACAATATATAGACAGTAACATAAAGGGATCACGGGGTGACAATATATAGACAGTAACATAAAGGGACCACTGGGTGACAATATAATTATAGATAGTAACATAAAGGGACCACTGGGTGACAATATATAGACAGTAACATAAAGGGACCACTGGGTGACAATATATAGACAGTAACATAAAGGGATCACTGGGTGACAATATAAAGACAGTAACATAAAGGGATCACTGGGTGACAATATATAGACAGTAACATAAAGGGACCACTGGGTGACAATATCATTATAGATAGTAACATAAAGGGATCACTGGGTGACAATATATAGACAGTAACATAAAGGGACCACTGGGTGACAATATCATTATAGACAGTAACATAAAGGGATCACTGGGTGACAATATATAGACAATAACATAAAGGGATCACTGGGTGACAATATATAGACAGTAACATAAAGGGATCACTGGGTGACAATATATAGACAGTAACATAAAGGGATCACTGGGTGACAATATATAGACAGTAACATAAAGGGATCACTGGGTGACAATATATAGACAGTAACATAAAGGGATCACTGGGTGACAATATATAGACAGTAACATAAAGGGACCACTGGGTGACAATATCATTATAGACAGTAACATAAAGGGACCACTGGGTGACAATATAATTATAGATAGTAACATAAAGGGATCACTGGGTGACAATATAATTATAGACAGTAACATAAAGGGACCACTGGGTGACAATATATAGACAGTAACATAAAGGGATCACTGGGTGACAATATATAGACAGTAACATAAAGGGACCACTGGGTGACAATATAATTATAGATAGTAACATAAAGGGACCACTGGGTGACAATATATAGACAGTAACATAAAGGGACCACTGGGTGACAATATATAGACAGTAACATAAAGGGATCACTGGGTGACAATATAAAGACAGTAACATAAAGGGATCACTGGGTGACAATATATAGACAGTAACATAAAGGGACCACTGGGTGACAATATCATTATAGATAGTAACATAAAGGGATCACTGGGTGACAATATATAGACAGTAACATAAAGGGACCACTGGGTGACAATATCATTATAGACAGTAACATAAAGGGATCACTGGGTGACAATATATAGACAGTAACATAAAGGGACCACTGGGTGACAATATATAGACAGTAACATAAAGGGACCACTGGGTGACAATATAATTATAGATAGTAACATAAAGGGACCACTGGGTGACAATATAATTATAGATAGTAACATAAAGGGATCACTGGGTGACAATATAATTATAGATAGTAACATAAAGGGATCACTGGGTGACAATATATAGACAGTAACATAAAGGGATCACTGGGTGACAATATAATTATAGATAGTAACATAAAGGGATCACTGGGCGACAATATATAGACAGTAACACAAAGGGATCACTGGGTGACAATATATAGACAGTAACATAAAGGGATCACTGGGTGACAATATAATTATAGATAGTAACATAAAGGGACCACTGGGTGACAATATAATTATAGATAGTAACATAAAGGGAACACTGGGTGACAATATATAGACAGTAACATAAAGGGATCACTGGGTGACAATATATAGACAGTAACATAAAGGGATCACTGGGTGACAATATATAGACAGTAACATAAAGGGATCACTGGGTGACAATATAGACAGTAACATAAAGGGATCACTGGGTGACAATATATAGACAATAACATAAAGGGATCACTGGGTGACAATATATAGACAGTAACATAAAGGGATCACTGGGTGACAATATTAGGACAGTAACATAAAGGGATCACTGGGTGACAATATATAGACAGTAACATAAAGGGATCACTGGGTGACAATATATAGACAGTAACATAAAGGGATCACTGGGTGACAATATATAGACAGTAACATAAAGGGACCACTGGGTGACAATATCATTATAGACAGTAACATAAAGGGACCACTGGGTGACAATATAATTATAGATAGTAACATAAAGGGAACACTGGGTGACAATATATAGACAGTAACATAAAGGGATCACTGGGTGACAATATAATTATAGACAGTAACATAAAGGGACCACTGGGTGACAATATATAGACAGTAACATAAAGGGATCACTGGGTGACAATATAATTATAGACAGTAACATAAAGGGATCACTGGGTGACAATATAATTATAGACAGTAACATAAAGGGACCACTGGGTGACAATATAATTATAGACAGTAACATAAAGGGACCACTGGGTGACAATATAATTATAGATAGTAACATAAAGGGATCACTGGGTGACAATATAATTATAGATAGTAACATAAAGGGAACACTGGGTGACAATATAATTATAGACAGTAACATAAAGGGACCACTGGGTGACAATATAATTATAGATAGTAACATAAAGGGATCACTGGGTGACAATATAATTATAGACAGTAACATAAAGGGACCACTGGGTGACAATATAATTATAGATAGTAACATAAAGGGATCACTGGGTGACAATATAATTATAGATAGTAACATAAAGGGAACACTGGGTGACAATATAATTATAGACAGTAACATAAAGGGAACACTGGGTGACAATATAATTATAGACAGTAACATAAAGGGACCACTGGGTGACAATATAATTATAGATAGTAACATAAAGGGATCACTGGGTGACAATATAATTATAGACAGTAACATAAAGGGACCACTGGATGACAATATAATTATAGACAGTAACATAAAGGGACCACTGGATGACAATATAATTATAGACAGTAACATAAAGGGATCACTGGATGACAATATAATTATAGACAGTAACATAAAGGGACCACGGGATCACTGGGTGACAATATATAGACAGTAACATAAAGGGATCACTGGGTGACAATATATAGACAGTAACATAAAGGGATCACTGGGTGACAATATATAGACAGTAACATAAAGGGATCACTGGGTGACAATATATAGACAGTAACATAAAGGGATCACTGGGTGACAATATATAGACAGTAACATAAAGGGATCACTGGGTGACAATATATAGACAGTAACATAAAGGGATCACTGGGTGACAATATATAGACAGTAACATAAAGGGACCACTGGGTGACAATATAATTATAGATAGTAACATAAAGGGACCACTGGGTGACAATATATAGACAGTAACATAAAGGGACCACTGGGTGACAATATAATTATAGATAGTAACATAAAGGGACCACTGGGTGACAATATATAGACAGTAACATAAAGGGATCACTGGGTGACAATATATAGACAGTAACATAAAGGGACCACTGGGTGACAATATATAGACAGTAACATAAAGGGATCACTGGGTGACAATATAAAGACAGTAACATAAAGGGATCACTGGGTGACAATATATAGACAGTAACATAAAGGGACCACTGGGTGACAATATCATTATAGATAGTAACATAAAGGGATCACTGGGTGACAATATATAGACAGTAACATAAAGGGACCACTGGGTGACAATATCATTATAGACAGTAACATAAAGGGATCACTGGGTGACAATATATAGACAGTAACATAAAGGGACCACTGGGTGACAATATATAGACAGTAACATAAAGGGACCACTGGGTGACAATATAATTATAGATAGTAACATAAAGGGACCACTGGGTGACAATATATAGACAGTAACATAAAGGGATCACTGGGTGACAATATATAGACAGTAACATAAAGGGATCACTGGGTGACAATATATAGACAGTAACATAAAGGGACCACTGGGTGACAATATAATTATAGACAGTAACATAAAGGGACCACTGGGTGACAATATAATTATAGATAGTAACATAAAGGGATCACTGGGTGACAATATAATTATAGATAGTAACATAAAGGGATCACTCGGTGACAATATAATTATAGACAGTAACATAAAGGGACCACTGGGTGACAATATAATTATAGACAGTAACATAAAGGGATCACTGGGTGACAATATAAATATAGACAGTAACATAAAGGGATCACTGGGTGACAATATAATTATAGATAGTAACATAAAGGGACCACTGGGTGACAATATAATTATAGACAGTAACATAAAGGGATCACTGGGTGACAATATAATTATAGACAGTAACATAAAGGGATCACTGGGTGACAATATAATTATAGACAGTAACATAAAGGGATCATTGGGTGACAATATAATTATAGACAGTAACATAAAGGGATCACTGGGTGACAATATAATTATAGATAGTAACATAAAGGGACCACTGGGTGACAATATGTAAACATTAACATAAAGGAACAGAGTGGTGGACTGAGGAGGTGAAACAAAACAGTTGAAGATACAAAAAAAAGGACATCCAGGGTGGTTTGGTATTAGAGGGAACACAAATTTGGATAGACAGAATAGGGAAAGGTACAGTCGTGGACATATGTGATTTACCACTCTATTATTTTCCTTATGCAATTAAAAGTTTTATAAGCAATTTATGATTTGTTTGTGGCATAAATTAAAATTATCAATTTGAAATTTATGCAAACAAATATTCATATATTGTTTACAAAAGTTTTAATTGCATAATGGAAATCATAGGGTGGTTAAGAATATATGTCCACGACTGTACATGGAGAGAGGGTTAGTGCTGAAGAGAGTAGTAAGAAAAAGTAAGGGAAGAGTAGATGAGAAATTTGGAAGAGTTTTTTAATGGAAAGTGGAGGGAGTTCAGGAAATTGTTTTTGAAAGAAGTCAAGAAAGTTAGGAAGGGGGACAAAAGAAGTACAGTAGTAGGGGTGTAAAAGATTAAAATGAGTGAGTGTTAGTGAAGCAGCAAGAAAAAGTCGGGAGATGGAGGGAGTACTGTGATTAACCCTCTCCGACATATGACGCGATTTTGAGCCTATTGGGGATACTTTAAAGCCTTTGTTACTACCAGGGGTATTTATAAACGTTTAGTTTAGTTACTTCAACCTCTGCAGTTGTCTTTGAGTTAGCTGTGAGCAGAAAACTAATTTTGGAGAGGTAATTCTAAGAGTGAGAGAACTCTATTTCTTATTGCTAATCTGGCAACTTCTGCGTCATAAAAGCGTGAAAGGGTTAATTGTTGAATGTAGGAAATGAACTGCCGGAAAACATAGTTGGATGGGGTATGGGAGGGAGAAGTAGTAGAGGAGGAAGTGGGGATCAAGAGATCAGAAGTAGTAGAGGAGGAAGTGGGGATCAAGAGATCAGAAGTAGTAGAGGAGGAAGTGGGGATCAAGAGATCAGAAGTAGTAGAGGAGGAAGTGGGGATCAAGAGATCAGAAGTAGTAGAGGAGGAAGTGGGGATCAAGAGATCAGAAGTAGTAGAGGAGGAAGTGGGGATCAAGAGATCAGAAGTAGTAGAGGAGGAAGTGGGGATCAAGAGATCAGAAGTAGTAGAGGAGGAAGTGGGGATCAAGAGATCAGAAGTAGTAGAGGAGGAAGTGGGGATCAAGAGATCAGAAGTAGTAGAGGAGGAAGTGGGGATCAAGAGATCAGAAGTAGTAGAGGAGGAAGTGGGGATCAAGAGATCAGAAGTAGTAGAGGAGGAAGTGGGGATCAAGAGATCAGAAGTAGTAGAGGAGGAAGTGGGAATCAAGAGATCAGAAGTTTGTGAGTCTTTGAAAAGGGTGAATAATGGGAAAGCATCAGGGATAGATGGAGTGTGTGGGGAGATGCTGAGGTATGGTGGTGAAAGAGGGATCGAATAGTTATGGAAAATGTGTAGACTAGCAAAGGAAGACGGAAGTGAAGACTAGAAATCAGGCATAATAGTCCCCCTGTATAAGGATTAGGGGAGAAGGAGTGTGTGGTAGGCACAGGGGGATATATGTCCTAAGCATAGTAGGAAAGATGTACAGCAAGGTAGTGATTGAGAAAGTGAGAGCGAGAACAATGAAATGGGTAGGTGAGGAGCAAGTTGGGTTTAAGAAGCGAAGGTGTGTAGACCAGATTTATTCCTTGAGATAATTATGTTGTTGAGTATTATCTGGAGAAGGGAATTATATACTGCCTTTATGGACCTGGAGAAAGCCCATGACAGAGTTGACAAAGAAGGTTTGTGGAAATTACTGACAATAAGCGGAGCAGTTAGTAAGTTGCTGAAAGTAGTTAAGAGCATGTGTATGACGGTGCAAAGGCTGCAGTGTGTGTGGAGGATGAACAGAGTAAGGTTTTTATCTGTATGTTCAGTTAAAGCAAGGGTATGTGATGTCCCCATTGTTGTTCAGTATATAGTATACTATATATGGATGGAGTCATGAAAGAAATACAAGGGAGAGTAATGGATGTTGGTGTACCCCTGATAAAGGAAGGGAGTGAGTGGAAGTTACCTGTGCTGCTGTTTGCTGATGATACTGTTAATTGATAATGAGTAGGAGTTGCAGGGTTTAGTAAATATGGTTGGAACTGTGTGTGAGAAACGGAACTTTAACATAAATGTGGGGGAGAGTAAGGTTATGGTCTTTTAAAAGGGTGCAGTCACATAATGTGAGGTGAAGTAGAATGGTCAGGTTATGGAGAATATCACTTCATTTAAATATTTGGGCAGCGTTATGAGTTAAGCTGGGAGTATGGAGGATAAAGTGTGGGAGTGGATACAACAGGGGAAGAGGGCTATTGGAATGCTGAAAGTAGTGACAAGGAATAGGGTGGTGAGCATGGAAGTAAAAAAAGTCATTGCATGATAGTGTGGTAATCAGACATTGATGTACGGGAGTGAAGCATGGATGTTGTTGGAGAGACATAAATCAAGAATGAGAGAGGTGGAAATGGTTGACTTGTGAAGTGTGTGTGCAGTTACATGGAGAGACAGACATACGAATTAGGAAGTACGAGAGCGTTATGGTGTGGAAGTGGATATGCTGGAGAGTGTGAAATAGAGATGGTTCGGTTATATGGAACGAATTGGGAGCAAAAAAAATACTAAAAGTGTATACGAGAGGGAGGTGTAAGAGTAGAGAGGAAGATGCAGACTGAGAGTGAGGTGGAAGGATGGAGTTGAGAGGCATATGAGTGAAAGTGATGTTGGATGGGAGGATTCATTCATGGCCATTTCTTTGGGGATCATCACGTCTGACAATAGATAGATACATAGAACATAAAAGGACCACTGCGTGACAATATAAAGACAGTATCATAAAGAGACTACTGGGTAGTCCGTAACCCGGCCAATGTGATGAGTAATTGTAATATAATTTCGGCTAACATTAGACAATGAGATGAATATCATCGTCTAAGGATAGTTAGAAAAAACTCTTCCTATAGCAATGTTTTCGTGAATTTGTTTAAAAATTGATATGTAAGCCAGCAAAAATAAACAAGGTATAACTATACTTTGGGAATTTCACAACCTTTGACTATATCCAGAATAAAGGTATCATCGTAATGAATTATATAAACTGAACAGCACCGGTGTCAAAGGAGCTATTCTGTTTGTAAATTTCATTAATCGATTTTAGGAGTATAGTTGGTTGTTGGAAGGAACATAATAACAAATATGCCACAGTCGCCATGGTCGTAGGAGCTATGACGCTCATACCAACTTCATAATTATCTGCCTATTACCCATAACCATGTGACACTATTCACTTATCACCATTCAAAAAGACATAGACATTCGATTACCACAAAGAATATTGTTCACCCCTGCACGTCACCGTTTATCATGGGCTACGGACTGACTCTCCATCTGTAAGCTACTGGGACTATCTTACCAACTTCTTAAGACAGTAAATAATTATGTATTTGGTGTGTCTCCATCATAATATGCACCATAGCACATTTTGATGCAAAACAAATAATATAATAATAATAATAATAATAATAATAATAATAATAATACTTGTAGTACTTATTTTTCCAAATCTAAGTATTCTACTAAGGTGGGAATAATCTAAGTATTCTACTAAGGTGGGAATAATCTAAGTATTCTACTAAGGTGGGAATAATCTAAGTATTCTACTAAGGTGGGAATAATCTAAGTATTCTACTAAGGTGGGAATAATCTAAGTATTCTACTAAGGTGGGAATAATCTAAGTATTCTACTAAGGTGGGAATAATCTAAGTATTCTACTAAGGTGGGAATAATCTAAGTATTCTACTAAGGTGGGAATAATCTAAGTATTCTACTAAGGTGGGAATAATCTAAGTATTCTACTAAGGTGGGAATAATTCGACAGTTTTTCAGAAATTCGTACCTTTATTTAACAAACTCCCCGGTAGCATGTATCATCATAGCAATTGATTCTCTGTTCGGGCCAGGATGAGTTCAATCCATAAATTGAATAATACCGTCGACCCAATATAGATTGTACGTTGGAACTCGTAAGTTCCCTTTGCCACCTATTTGGATACCCGTTATTCAGGCATTGACTCGCTTCGACTTCGATCAAAAGGCACATCACTATTTTCAAAAGAACGGACAAACTTTACTACGCCTCAATATGTTTAATCGTAAGACCAAGGCTTTAATCAATTTAATCTAAACTTTCCTATATTTATAACATATCTATATTTCACCTATCTCGAAACATGTAAATGTATACCCGTAGGCAATTACTTAAACTTAACTCTATTCCGGAGTGTCCCACACTCGTGCTTCCTATTTTACAGATGAATTAACACAATACAACTTAACTCTTATACTATATTCAATATCAGCAAGATTCAAATCATATATTTCATTACATAGTCCAATATAACGGCTATTCCAAAAGTACCTATATCATCGTTCCATCATTTGACATTTTATCACTTCGTATAGCAGAATTACAATCTCCGACTCAATGTTCAACTCAAATATAACATGAATAATATATTTATCAATGCATTGTTAACTTATTTCAATATTACAATACCTCTCACAATAGTCGACTCGACTTGTTACTTATGTCATGATTACAATATCTCTAACTCCTTGGTGAGCGGGTTGCCCTTCTTAGATGCTAATATTAGAACTGTATTCCGTACAATAATCTCTTTAGTCAAATAACGATGTTTCCTTTATAACAAAATAATATATTTCATCAGATGGACTAGAGTCCTTCCTAACTATTTCTCAAGCTAGATCTAACCTATCGGTAAATATTAGTTATTCCCTTTTCTTGATTACTTCTCATAACCCCGTTATCACTAACAGTTATTAAATCAGATTCCCATATGATTCATCCTTAGTAATTTCATTTACTTACTAACCTAGTAACATCTATATCTAATGGTTGGTACCACTGGGTTTGTCTAGCATTTCTCTTTCTTTAGCAAGTCTGTATTGGGTTTCTTGTCTGGAACAATGTTCACCACCCCAAGGCCGGCCAGTATCTCTTCTGGAAATCTTCAGTCCCATCTACCACTTGTCGCCCCTCTTGAATTGCTTTGCTGTAGGTATGTAAGCTAGCAATATGGCGGCAAGCACCAGGATACTTGTGGTGTATCTGGTCGGCAGACGAAAGCTGTATTGGACCAGGGGTGGACTTTACTGGATGCCGGCAAGCGAGCTGGAAGGCTGGAGCAGGCTTGCCCAAATTCCCATCACATTGCAGGTGAGGGCGGGAGAGGTGGTTGCTGGCAGGTGAGGCCAGTGGTACCCGTGACAGAAGTGACGTCTCGGGATGAAGCATGAATTAATATAGAAAAGGTGGGTGAAAGTGAAAGAAGGGAAGTTTTTATTGGTGTAGTAGTAGAGAAAGTGTTAAAGTAGGAGGATAAAGATTGTCGGGGCTTGACCCAACGTGCGTGAGTTTTTCAATTTTTGTGACATTATTGTTGATATTATTGAGAGTAAATTTTTGGAAAGCTTCAGTATGGTATGCATGGAAGGAGGGGAGACTAAATGTTGGGTGGTAAAGGCAAACGGAGTATTAATTTAGGGTGGTAAAAGTTTGCAAAAAAGGTGGCAATTTTGGAGGGAAATGGTCTAAAAGGTGACCTGACAATTTTGGATGGTAAGGGTCTAAAGGGGGGCAGCAAGGCATAGCTGTCAACTGCCGAATTATAGTTGGTTGCACTGTTTTGTGAAGAGCTTACTTTACATTGTGTACTATGTTATTTTTGAGAAATGTTGGCTTGTGGGTGAGTAAAATAATGGTGAAAAGTTTAGTGTGAGTTTGTGGTGTGTCAAAGATATTTAAGTGAATAGGGGATTGGGAGCCTCTCTGTTAATGGGGTGTAAAAGGTTTGACCAGGGACGGATGGGTTGAGTAATGTTATTAAAAATTTGGACAAATTTATTAACACCTTACGAGCGGCCTATGCGGTTTATTTATGTGTACCGCACAGCGGGGTGTTTTTAGCCAAAATAGGGCTGTTTACGTGATCATTTTCATGCCTAAATAAGACCCAGAACGTAAAACAAATACCTATCCCTGAAAGGGCATAAACAGAGCTTTCGAATGACACCATAACGATCCTTGTATGATGGATAGTTTTCTTGCAATAACCGTGCAACGCGAGTGCAAAAAAAAAAAAAAAAGCAGGTAATTCGGTACTTTCAGTACATAATTGAGTATGTAGCGAGTGAGAGAGGGAGGAGGGAGCTGAGATTTGTGTCAGTAGGTTCGCCGCGGTGGTCTGGAGCAGTCATACGCTCGCTAGTCTCCTGCCACCACTTGTGTCTCTCTCTCAGCCACATTACGTGCTGAAATTGCCACTCGAGTTATGTCGAGCGCCGCCACATAGTCCAGCTTTTTTTAACTCGACTTATGTTGCTCGCCGCTAAATAAGGGTTAAAGATCTGAAGTTTTTCAAGTTGTTTGTTGGCCAGAAAGTTATTAAAAACATTAAGTGGAGGGATGCAAGAGAGGTCATGTAAGTGTTCCGATGTTTGGAACTCATACCACTGAGTTCCATGGGTCCACCTCAGTGCTTTATTTTGTACTCTTTGAAGTTTAATTTTGTGGGAGTTTGCCAAAAGAGTACTAGTCAGTGGGGCATAGCAAAGACGTCTGGGGAATGGAACGGAAGTATATAGGAAAGGTGAGGCAAGTAATTATAATTTTGATCACTCTTATGCTTCGAATACTAAAGTTGGTACAGAGGAAGTAGTAGGGGGTGAGGAAGTGAATTTTAGTAGGAGATGAAGGCGTCGGGGCTTGCCCAACTTGCGTGAGCTGGTTTTTGTTGGAGAGACAGTTTGAGGATACTTTTCGAGAGGGGACAGGACGGACAACACATAGGGAACGGAAGTATATAGGAAAGGTGAGGCAAGTAATCAAATTTACCCTAGTGATACGACCTACGCCAAGGCCGATTTTACACTCCAGGTACCCAGTTTAACGTATGGGTGGGACGAGGCGAACACGAGAGAAGGCCTGCCCAATGGCCACTGAGCAATCCTGGTGGCTAACCAAGTTCTCAGTCTCGTGTGTTGATTGGTTGTAGGAAGCCACCAATCAGGCCCCTGAATTCATTTTAGCCACCATGAATCCAGGTACTCATTTTCGTCTGAGTGAGACGGAACTGACAGGGAATGGAGTTTGTTCAACACTCCTGGGCTACTTGAACCCTGGTGGCAAGCCAGGGAAATTTCACCCACCCCTAGGGCAACATCTGGTCAATGTCGGTACCGGGTGCAATCACCCAACCTGAGGCCCCACCCACCTCTCTTTATAGGCCCGCCTCACGAAATGGCGCGCTGTGATTATCGAGCCAGCCTCCCAGGCCCCAGCCAAGCGGCTTCAATGTTTCTCTCTCTCTCCTCCTGACTTATATCGTCATAATATATTCCTGGTAGCATGTTGCAGATGTCTTGTAGTGGCTTAAAGGAGTATGAGGCTTGCACCGGGAGAAGAGACTTATTGCTACCAGGAGAAACGGTTTGTGGAAGGAGCGAGAGCGATTTAATAGGTGGACGTGTAAGCGCTACTGGCTGTGTCTGGGTTTGAAGCGTCCATGGCAGGTCCTGATTGGTCGAGCCGGAGGGTGTGACAATGTTGTGATATTCGCCAGGAATGTCAGGTACAGCTGGTTTAAAGGGATGTTCTAATCCAGCGTTCTGATTGGCTGGCAGGATTTCTACTTCAATAATACTAATATAATCGAAATACTGCTAGCATAGGGGTAGTAGCCTGATTTGAATTAGCTAGGCACATTACGTATTAAAGTTAACAATCACATCGTCTGGGACCAGGCAACTCATCTAGTAGACCATTTAAACCAACAGATTTCAAGCTCTCAGAACTCAAACAAACTGTTAGCTAGGTTAGGTTAGGTTAAGATTTCAAATTGGCACTTGGTTTGATGGTTTTAGTTGAGTTGAGATTGGTTGAAAACTGATTAATCTATCGATTTATTTCCGGACACCATGATAACCGAGGGGGTGACCATGATTATATCGCCTCCATATGCCGAGGCAATTCATATATTTCACAAGATTGTTTTCGATGGAGGATTGCTAGGCCAATCGCCCAATATTATATGTAGTGTGTGAGGAGGATGCAGAATGGCATCGTACTGTTGGAATGCCTGTTATGTGAATGTAATGTAGAGCAGTATGTAGCAAGTGTAATCTACTCGATCGTGCTAAGCAGATGTCAGCATTCACATTGTAAATGCAACACTAGTCTACTGCACCTCTGATACCCATCATTGCAAAGAGGGGTTGGGAGGACATGGGTACGAGTGTCAAAGACATTCAACCGAGCATCGAACTCCGGCCATATATGGGTGCCCACCCACCAATCAGGTAGAAATAGTCTATTGACCGAGTAGTACGGGAGCTGGCGTCATGATATTGAAAGGGTTAAGAGGTGTTGACTCCTCTCCGCTGGCAGGGATAAAGGGGTCACAGTCTCACCAAAACAGAGATCCGATAAAAGTTGTTTTTGTCCAAACTGAAGTCAAATTCTCTCTCTCTCTCTCTCTCTCTCTCTCTCTCTCTCTCTCTCTCTCTCTCTCTCTCTCTCTCTCTCTCTCTCTCACACAGACACATCCAGTACATTTGTTCATTTATTGATAAGGTTGTTACTATTATTTTAACCTATCGAAACATTGACTAAAAGTGTATGATTTCTGGTGATCACGATCGATTTTGTAAAGCTTCCATAGAACGTAATATAAATGTATATTTTGTAAAGCTTACATAGAACGTAATATAAATGTATATTTTGTAAAGCTTACATAGAACATAATATAAATGTATATTTTGTAAAGCTTACATAGAACGTAATATAAATGTATATTTTGTAAAGCTTCCATAGAACGTAATATACATGTATATTTTGTAAAGCTTACATAGAACGTAATATAAATGTATATTTTGTAAAGCTTACATAGAACGTAATATAAATGTATATTTTGTAAAGCTTACATAGAACGTAATATAAATGTATATTTTGTAAAGCTTACATAGAACGTAATATAAATGTATATTTTGTAAAGCTTACATAGAACGTAATATAAATGTATATTTTGTAAAGCTTACATAGAACGTAATATAAATGTATATTTTGTAAAGCTTACATAGAACGTAATATAAATGTATATTTTGTAAAGCTTACATAGAACGTAATATAAATGTATATAGTTAACAAATGTCTTCACTAAAGTTAAAAAAGTGATAGAGAGCCAAATTCAAAGTACGTTAGAGGCAAAATGTCTCGACACGTGGAGTTTGCAGCACTTTAAATCATAGGATGAGGGAAAGATTGAGTGGGAGAATTCCAAAGTGTACTTTTTGAGTAGAAGAAAGTCTGGGAAAATCGGTTCACTCTTGGCTTAGAGAGTTGGACACAAAAAGGGTGGGAGTATATTGAAAGGCTGGTGCTCGCCACTCTCCATAAGGAAGAAGGTATACACTGAGAAAGTTCTGAAGAACACTGATTATTTTAATAGTTGTAGAAGAGTGCGAGAGATGCAACATTGCAGTGTGAAGAGACAGATCGTAGGGAATTAGTAAGAGGAAGAAAGTTGATGAGACAAAATGCTTTTGACTCTACCCTTTCGAGAAGTGCAGTATGGGTGGAGCCTCTCCACACATGCGAACAATACTCAATACATGGGAGCACTGAGCACCTGTACAGAACAAGAAACTTTGCGGGGATGAAGAAACCACAGAGACAGCCAACTTCAGGGAAGCTGTTATAGAGAGAGTGGAAATATGACCTTTCCAAAAAAGGTAAGGAGAAAAAGAAACACAAAGAATTTTGAGAGATGATGATGGGCTAATTTGTATGTTGTTGAAGACTAAGTGATAGGCGTGTGGAAGATTTTGAAAGGTAGATAGATGGAGAAAGTAACAAGATTATCTGTTCCCTAATCGGAAATAGTTGATTGATCAAAAGATAGGTGTGTACAGTACAGTATATATATATATATATATATATATATATATATATATATATATATATATATATATATATATATATATATATATATATACTGTACTGTACATATACAGTATATACAGTATATATGTGTTTTTACGAATACTAAAATTACAATGAAGCCAAACGATTAAAAGGATATAGCGTAAAGCAATATCCATTGGCCATATATTTAGTTCACATAATGTAACATACGAATGGTTTATTTCAGAACCGTGGCGAATTTACTAAAGCAACTCTGGCATCCTAATGATAAAATGTAAACATTATTTTGGTGTAACCATAGACTCCTGTTAATTGTTTTTGGCAGTTTGACATTTGATAATTAGATAATAATTGCTGTTATGTTGGTGTACAGTATGTGTGACTTTGTGGGTGAACACGTGTGTGTATGTGTGTAAGCTTGCTCACAATTATACAAGTACAGTGCATGCGTGTAAAAATGTGTAAAATACATACAGTGTATTGTTGTTGTTGTTGTTGTTGTTCCCTAAGCTGCCTGGCCGAACAGCCCCGAGTCCCGAGGTGGTATTGTTATACCACCAACCTGAAAAACATCTAAGATGTACGTTGTGAGTAGTGTGCTTCTCTGCAAGTCTATCACCTACCACACCTTCCCACTCTGAACCTGTTTTGCTGACTAAATGGCATTACTATACGATAGGGCAGACTGGGAGGGTCTTCAAGGTTTCTTTATTGATATTCCCTGGACCTCTTTCTTTTCTAATGATGCACACTCCACCTTGAGCCACATACAAGATTTTGTAAAAATTGGAATGGAAACTTTTATTCCTCATCAAAAGTACAGTAAAAGATCTAATTCACCTAAATGGTTTGACCATAATTGTGCTAGAGTAACTGAACAAAAAGCAATAGCCTACAATGCATACACAAGATCAAAAACACATGAAGCCTTTAATTACTTTAGAAACATCAGAAATCATGCCAAAACTGTATTTAACCTAACTAAATCAAACTTTCTCCACAAGCAGGCAAATAAACTTCTAAATAATCCAAATGATAACAAAATATTTTGGTCTACTCTTAACTCATTCAAATCCAACTTCACTACTGCTTCATCCATTCCACCATTAAAATCTCCGACTGGCAATCTTGTAAGTGACCCACGAGGTAAAGCTAACCTTCTTGCGGATATTTTCTCCACCAACTCAACCTTAGATGAAATAAATCAAGATGTCCCTGTACTTAATTTTAATTCGCCTGAAATTCCCTCACTTAAGATCCACACCAGACATGTCAAAACTATTTTGCAGAATCTCTCAGTAGATAAGGCTCCTGGTCCAGATGAAATTCCTCCAATAGTACTTAAGAATTGCTCCTTGGTGCTCGCTCCTGTATTGGCAAATTTTGTCCGTCTGTGTACTCATACCTCATGCTTCCCAGTACCCTGGAAAGAAGCAAACATCCATCCAGTTCGTAAAAAAGGTGCCTCTTCAGATCCATCAAACTACAGACCAATAGCTATAACTTCCACTCTTGGTAAAGTCTTTGAAATTATATTAAATAATCACATAATTAAGCATCTTGAGAATAATACATTAATCAGTGATAGGCAATATGGTTTTAGACGATGTCGATCAACTGCAGACATTCTTTGCCTTCTTACGCATCAAATCAACCAAGCTACAGACCAACATGGTGAAACACATACAATAGCACTGGATATATCAAAGGCATTTGATAGAGTCTGGCATCAATCCTTAGTGTCGAAGATGTCACACTACGGCCTTGCATCATTAGTTCCACTAATTTCTTCTTATCTTCATAACAGAAAAATACGTGTAATGGTAGATGGCCTTTATTCTCAATTTCACTCAATAAATGCTGGTGTTCCCCAGGGATCAGTTTTGGCCCCAACTCTGTTCCTCATTCATATCAATGATCTCATATCTACCACTCATACTCCAATACATTCCTACGCAGATGACTCAACACTCCACAGTTCCTTCACATTTACCAATTCTTTCACCAAACCCGATCGTATAAATTCAAAAATAAACACTGCAATTTCTCTGAACCAGGACCTTTCTAGAATTAATGAATGGGTACAAAAGAATCTAGTTTCCTTTAATGCACAGAAAACCAAGTACATTCAATTTTCTAACCGACAGAATCTCACTGACTCCCATATATTTTTTAATGATGTAAATATTCCCACTTCCCCTAGTATTGACATTCTCGGTGTAACATTAACTACTAACTTGAGCTTAATATATAAAAGTCATGTGCGTTCTCAGATGGATTACTGTTCACCTCTGTGGAGTGGAAGTGGAGTGGTTGCATTGAGGCAGTTGGACAAAATTCAAAATAAAGCTATTAGATTAATCAATAACCCTGCAATCACACAGGACCTTCCTACATTATCCATACGAAGAAACGTTGCATCCCTTGCATTATTCTACAGATATTTTCACAGCAATTGTTCCGAGGAACTTGCTTCAATTGTGCCGCCTCTCCACATCTTTCCCCGTAGAACTACTGTAGGGCAGCTGAGAGCGCCCATGAATTTACACTTTCTCCTCCACAATGCAGAACTCTTGCTTATCAAAATTAATTTATCCCTAGAACTACTACTCTTTGGAATTCACTTCCCTCGAGTTGCTTTCCACAAACTTACAATCTACAAAAGTTTATATCCAGTTGTTACAAACATTTTATGAATGGAGGATGCCTTTAGGCACATGGACCTTTTTGTTTTATCTGTGTTTTTCCTTCCTCCGTTCATTGTCTCTTTAAAAAAAAAAAAAATGGTATACTGTATGTTGGGGTGCATGTTAAGTTGTGCTATATCGGGGCATTCATCTCCGTGTATCTACCCATGGGAAGCTGGAATGGGTGAGTTACACAGACTGCACAGACAGAAGCTACTGTATATTATCCAGGTTACCACAATTTACCTCCCTAGGTGGCATGTCACAAATGTTCACTTTCCTTGGCGTTTCTTTACAGCTCGGTGAACAGAGGCAGCTCTACACAACCAATCTACCTACACGGAAACTTTTGGTTGTTAGTTAATTGTGCTCTCCATTGCACCAAAGTTCACACAAAAATAGTGCTTATATACACTTGATATATATATATATATATATATATATATATATATATATATATATATATATATATATATATATATATTGTTTATTAAAGAGAACATTTTGAACACATTCATCTCACTGGACGGCTCACATCAACATCAACTGGCACTAAGGTCGCAGAGGGACTTTATACACCAGTATTTTTCTTTTCTATTCTTCTTCAGTGAGACCTCTGGCTGTGCTCTCTAATTGGGGGGCGTCGAGCCCTTTGTCTGGGGAGAGAGAAAGAGAGAGAAAGGTGGGTGAGAGAGAGAGAGTAGGGTTTTTAGAACTTTATGGGAGTTTAATATTTGTGTTTTAATTAGTTTCCTCAGTTTGTGCAGTGCGTGTGCGCGAGAGAGAGAAAGGTGGGTGAGAGAGAGAGAGTAGGGTTTTTAGAACTTTATGGGAGTTTAATATTTGTTTTTTAATTAGTTTCCTCAGTTTGTGCAGTGTGTGTGCGCGAGAGAGAGAAAGAGAGAGAGAGAGAGGGGGGGGGGAGAGTGAGAGAGTGTGTGTATTTATCTATTTGTATCAATATGTATCTACATGTAGTTTTACAGGAGTGAGTTGTATGCTTGTTGAATCCTGGTTGCTTTCCTCAATGTTTATAGAAAATATTAAAACTAGAAAATATTTTTGGTACACACGACTTTTGGCAATAAATTCCGTGTTTATATCGCTCTGTTTGGGAAAGAGATTTTCAGTATAAACGGCACAGTCCTAATGAGCTGCAAACATGAATCAGCTAAGTTAGTATAGGTTATGGTACGTAAGATAAGGTAGAGTCGGTTTGGTTTGAATAGGTTTGGTTATGTAATATTGAGCAAGATTAGATTTGGAGCATGTGGCCGTTTTGATTGAAGACTGGTGTATTTGGTATTCAGGTTATGTTGCCGCTCTTTGAATTATCGATTATTTTAGTTACTTATTTATTTATCATTTTATGATAAGGATATCAGAACATTCAGGTGTGTTCCATGATTCTTTGTTGTGTCATTATTAACTGGTGTGGCTTGTGTTCAACCATTTATAACAAATAATACTTTAACGTTTGTAAATGCTATATAGAGAACTTCGAATAATGTTAGAGGGTGGGTATGTCCACACTCCGATACATGGGTCAGGTCAGATGTTAAGACGTCTCTTGTCCCTATTAGCTTAATGTCACAACAACCTACTTTGTAGTTCTCGTGCCCGCTTACTCAATACTTCCTCTAACTGTGTCCTATATCTTGTGACGGTTTGATACTTGAAATATGCTCTAGTTAAGATTTAATGACAAGTAATGCGTTGTTATGGCACCAGTCTGCTTCTACTTTTATCAATTAATAGATTGTGTGGCAGACTGCGGACAGAATGATCGTCAGTTCACGTCAAAAGCGATTTATTTTGCTGAAGTACTAATAATCTTTCCACAGATCTACAGCATTATACCAATACCAACACCTCATCAAAATACCCCTGTTCATAGCAAAGGTACTTGGTTATATTCGAAGGTGCTGTGATAATGGTATGGCCGAACTAACCAAAATATGTGACATGTAAAATTATATAATGTGGTAACATTTAGTGCGAACACAATTCATTCAATCTACACCGCGAAGCTCAATTCGACAATTTTAGGATCACGTGAGAGGTACAGACTACACTGTACAAAATCAAGGGTATAACAAATATTTAGAATACTTGGGTATTATAGTGAAATGCTCTTTTTTTCTTGTATTAGATGTGTTTATCACTAACAATATACATATTATGGCACTGTAATATCCTCACTATGCCTATTAACCCTTTTGGTGTGGTCAGTTCTATTAAGAATTTGCCTTGGTTACAATATTTCCGCTAGCTCCACGCAATATACATCACCCTAGCACCATGTACATAGCCTTGAGCAAATTGGAACGAGCTCTAATGAAAATAATGGGTAAAATTCTCCCTATAACAGTCACAATACCCTGATTACCTAACCCTTTCAGGCACATATGACGACGCAGAGGTTGCCAGATTAACAATACGAAATAGAGTTTTTTCACTCCTATAATTACCTCTCCAAAATTAGTTTTCTGCCCACAGATAACTAAAAAACAACTGCAGAGGTTGAAGTAACTAAACTAAAGTTTTCTAAATACCCCTGATGGTAACAAAGGCTTTAAAGTATCCCCAATAGGCTCAAAATCGCGTCATATGTCGGAGACGGCTAATCACACTAGCAACAAAAATTTATCAATAATTTGTTGGTTTCGCAGCTGACTGGCTGACCACCCACATAACATTCACAAGCTAATTTTGTTGTTGTTCATTTCCACTCATGATAACTTACCAATTTACCATTATTTTATTATGTTTTATGTTTACAACATTTTGAATTTAGATAAAGTAGACTTCATATTCATACCGGGTATATAGCTATCACAATTACATTGAGAAGTGGCCCAGTTTTCTTTGCTTTTCAGCTTCTAGAACACCTCTTCTTTGAACACACACCCTTCGTCAACCAATGCACTAAGCACACTGATATAAGAATGGGTGCCAGGGTTATAATCTCCTAGAAGTGACTGGCAACAAAAGGGGCGGATTAGTGCAACAAACTCAGCCGATACTACCAATTTGTACATGTACTGCGCCCGCAGTTTACTGTAGGCCTTTTTTATATAGGACGTAAGTATTCTTCGGCCGCAGCGTAAGAATTAAACTCATATTTTTGTTCAAAGTATTGAACATCCAGTGATGCTTAGAATGAGAGATTTTTAGCTTAGTAATCTTTATCCAACATAAGATAGGCTAACTCTTCACTACGAATGCCTTCTCATTTGAGTTTGACTGACAGTAGATATTCTATTCAGTTTATACTAATGATAATTGAAGTGACGGGACCCAAAGAAGAATCACACAGAGTATCAGTGGTCAGAGAATCAAGGGACAGCAGAACGAAAGGATTTATACATCAAAAGAAGAAAAGAATAATGGACAATATTTCCCATTCTCCAGAGAACGGGAAACTAAAGAACGGGAAATTCAAGGACGGAAAATTCAAGAACGGGAAACTAGACCAGTGGACCCATTCTCCAATTCCCGGGCAAACAGGTGAGTTGCCCCCGAAATGCAGGTCAAGCCCCACCACTCATTACCTCGCACGGCCCCACCAACCACAGCGCAGGGCTCAAACAACCAAGGCAGAGTTATCCCCGAATATTACGATGAAAAAATACTTATGCAAGCTACACATAAAGAGCCCTGGGAATACTCAAATCGTTGGGGCTCTTCACCCTCGAGAAGCTATCATGCGAGAAAG